>JAFIDM010046856.1:0-40692 GCA_023159025.1 Thereuonema tuberculata
CTTAATTTAAGTCATGTAATTGAACAAAGCTTTAATGTATGCCATAAAACATCGATCAGAATTAAAGAAAATGTATGCTTCTGTGCACAGTTTGTTCTATCATGTAATAAGTTAAACCATTTTAAACTTAATTTTCTATTATTAATTCCTTTCAGTCTGGAGTTGGCAAAGGAATTTTCTTTTAGCAATTAATTTTTAAATCAACAATTTAAATGTTTGTAAATAACGCCAAACATTAAATTGTTTCTTAATCATATAATTTTCTTTTAAATGCTTTATTATTTTGGAGCCATTCTGTCGTTCATTTTTTTCTCTATTTACCAAATGCCTGCAACTGACCAATAGGTAACTTTGGATCAATTTTGGGGAGAAATGCATTTTTTTAATTCTAAGTTATATAATTTTTTTTAATTATAAAGGGTTTCTTTTTAGAAGGTCTTGTTTCCTATTGGATTAAGCTTTTCTTAGGGTAAATATAAGACATGGAAAGATCCATTACAATTAGAAAATAAGGATAAACTTTTCATTGATTAAACCAAAACCTACAGAAATCCTTATTTCTTTCATAGCTATCATGATTTAAATCTATAAGTACAAATGCAATTGCCTGGAAAAAGCTCCACTGGCCGAGTAGTTAGAAATAACCCACAAGTGAAGATGAATATGCTCTAATAGTTGGTTGTTCTAATGTCTTATAAAAAATTAAGAGATCAATTGAAGTGGGATATCAAGCAATATTTTTTATTTTTTTTTGAAGGTTAACAAGTTTTGGGATTTTCGACATTTACTTCTGTACAGGTCAGAAAAATTAGAATCTTTTGTTGTCGTAAAATCAGTTGAAAATTACAGCCTATTTACACGGAGCACAACTGTTTACTAAGAAATCGACGATGGACTGTACGACAGCTGTAAGTTTAATTTCCTGCTTCTTATATGTTTAGAAGCTCAATTCAATTACTGTTTTTGTTTATTTATTCAAGCTTCTTTATTATTATTTTTCCAGTTAATTAAGATTAGAGATATTTTAAAAAAATACATTATTCATAGTAATAAAATGCACGATCACATCACTGAAAGTAGAATTATTGTTAAGAGGAAAGTAAATCCTTTACTATTTCTTACCACATTTTCTGTCCTTGTTCAGTTGTTACTGCAGAACAAGCAAAGGCCCAATTCATGACTGGAATGTTTTTAGCTAAAACAACTAAAATCCCATTTCTTCGGATTGGAATGGCGAAATATTGCCTTGAAATAACCTAAAAAAAAAAATCATTTGCAACTTTGGAAACAATATAGAATTGTAAATTTAAACAGTCATAGCAAGAAGAAATGCTGAAGTTATCAAAATAACAAATAAATAATGTAATAAAAACTTTCTCTAACAGATGGGAGGAAACAAACATATCTGAAATAATATTTCTAACTCTTCCTTTACTCTTTTATATTTTTAAATTCCAGTATTTAAATAAATTTTTCTCTATTTCCTATTATAATCCTGAAGAAAATCTCTGCTGAGGAGATTGAAATATTGAGATAAAGAAGTTTTATACTGAAGATGGAGTTTGTGAGTTTTTATGTTTAAAGTGCAATCACTTTCTCTAAGAGTAAGTTACAGAAACTACTTCTTAAGATACCATTTTTTATTAAGCCTATTTGGTCCTATTCTTTCCACTATAATATAATTCTTCCATTTTATCTAAGATTATTTTTATTAAGAATTGATGTCTTTGTTTCTTTCTCACCATGACTCCCATTGTAGCTCTTATTTGAGCTCAGTCTTACTCTGTTGAGTATCATTACTTGTTCAATCTCATATATAGTTCCTAAATCTATATTCTTCGTTTAACCATGAGATAAGTTAAGTGAGGAAGAAGAAGAGATTTCTTGTCCACAGTTATTCAACCTGAAGAAGTTTTCTGTTGAAGAAAATGAATATTGTTGTTGTGATTAAAGAAGACATTTTAGGAGTATTGTTCAGTCTCTATTTTGAAAAGTCATCAATATAGAGTTGAGAAGTCATCAGTCTTAAAAAGACTAGCATATTTTAGGAGTATTGTTCAGTCACCTCCCAGATATGCTAGTCATTTTAAGATTGATGACTTCTCAACTCCTAATGTTGTGAGATTCTTCAGTCTTTAAGAGGCAAAACAGAAGTACACAAAGCTTAGTCTTTTGTAATCATTCCTTTCTTCACTTCAAATCCCAGTGAGACTCCTCTTTGCGCTGGTCCTGTCATCTGTCTTTTTTTTTTTACAAGATAAAGCATTATTTTTTAATTTAGTTGTTCTCAAAGTTGGCCTTTACTTTTTACCAATTCTCTACTAATCTTTTAGACTAGGTTCCTTATCCATACATAAATATGGCATTGCACCTTGCCACCTGCCCAACATGCCAATCCTCTATATCTGATTACTGGTGGTTCTTCTCATACCAGTTCTTCTATTATTATTTTTTTTATCTTTTCTTCGCTTTTTGTGACTGAACAATTAACAAAACAAGGCTAATTCTAATTAGTACTCAGTTAAGAATTCATTTACATTCTTCCCGATATATCCTGTCTCTTCCATTATCTATCCTCAACTAATATCTCTGGGTGTCTCCGTTTGCTGACTGGTATATGAATCATAGCAGTCCTATTATTAAAATATCCCATCATACTTTAAAATACCTTTACAGGATGTCTAATAATATAAGAGTTAATTTTTTTGAATCTTTGAGAACCTTAAAACACAGTAAAAGTCTTTTGTGAATGAATTTTTATCACACGACTAATTTTACTATTTAAAATTAACTTATTCATTCCACAACTACTTTTATTAAGCAATTACTGATTTGAAACAAGTTAAAAATTATGATATCAATGCAATTTAGTTACCTTAGACTGAATGTAAAACCAAGATGACTTTCGTTGTTCTGTCCAAACCCCAAAAGCATCCACACTGATGTTTTCTGGTAATTTTGAAATAATATCATAAGGAAGACTTGTACTTATCTTATGGACAAAATGAAAATGAAGTATGTCAGCCCTTTTCTTAGTGTCAGCCAAAATCTATATGTTAAAAATTAATTTAATCAATTATATTCATAAGAGCAAAATAAATAAATAAATAAATAAATAAATTATAGTTGCATTAACCTAAAATAATTTGGAAATAGCAATTTTCTTTTTTAATGATAAGCCAAAATTCATATTTATTACAGTGCTATCACAGAACAATTCATCAAACTCAATATATTAGAAATTGTGTTCCTGTAATGAACTAATTTAAAATTTAAGACTGATAATCAGTATCCTGCATCTCTAACACTTCAGTACCATTCCTTATCAAGATAGGATTACACCTGTGTCCTACCTTGAATCAGAAATTAATTACTTTTCCTCAGAATTTTTAACTTTTTTTACCTTCGCCTGAGGATTGATACTATTTTGTTTTCATAACAACTATGAGTTAATAAAACTAAATGCATGAATTGCAATGAATTTATGCCTGTACAGCTTATTTGTAATAATCAATAATACTGTACACCCCAATAATAAAAATGCTACATATCAACTCAACCTTGTAAATGATGCTTCAAGTTTTTCAGCTTCAATGACATTCACTGACACCTAAGGATATCTACTAATAAATTAAAAGCATGAATTGCTTAATGCTTCAAGCCTGAACTTATATCTTAGAATTCCAATTTCAGATCTACATCCCATCGATGCAGATAAATATCTGAATAGTGCTCAACACAAAACTTAAAACTGTATACACATTTCGATGGTACTTTCCAGATATCCCTTTCTTGTACAACAATTACTCAATAATTTGCAACCTGAGAATGGGATAATATTATGAGCTCCAAGGAACTAGCTATTTTTCAAAATATTTTGGCTTAGTGATAAAATCTTATTATATTATTATTTATCTTATTGATAAAAAATATTGAGAGATGAGAGAATGGATAAATCAGCCTTTATAAAAAAGATTAAACTTATATGGATATTAAAGCATACAATAACCATGCAGTGTTTGTATGTAAAATTCTGAAGAACATAGTAAATTGAAATTTTCTATCTGTATTTTGTAGAAAGAGTCCCTAAACTACACAGGTTTTTCTATATATTTTAGAATTTTTTTTGTGTGTGGAATATTCAGTTTATAACTATATTTCTTTCTGAAATTAAACAAATCTGTTTAAATTATTTAATTAGAATTGTCAAAAACCTATATATATATATATATACAGTGGAATCCCGCCATTAGTCCGCCTCGCTATTCGTCCAACTTTTTCAAGTAAAATTGAACTCGCCATTCGTACGCTTGCTCGCGATTCAGACAGCGTGACCTTGTTACTGGCCGTGCCACGCGGTCGCTTCAGTTCAGTATTGTGCTAGCTTTCGTACGCTGCGCATCATCCACGCAAGCTTCATGAAACTTTGTGATATTTTATTGTTATTTTTATTGAAAATAGTGCAGCCATGGGTCCAAAAAAGATTACTGATTCAACTAAGCTTAAAAGGAAAGCAGTGAGAATGACAATTGAATTGAAAAAAGAACTCGTTGCGAAGTTTGAAAGTGGAACTCGTGTCTCTGACCTGGCAACTCAGTATGGCATGGCGAATTCAACCATATCGTCTATACTGAAAAAGAAAGACATAATAAGAGAGGCCTATATATTTATTGTTTTCATAGTTTTTATGTATTTTATGCTTAAACTATTATTACAAAGGTTTAAATAAGCAATCATCTCTGGGTTCTGGAACGGATTAATCCAATTTACATTATATCTTATGTGAAAAAAATGATTCGCCATTCGTACAAATCGCCATTCGAACTGCCTCCTGGAACGGATTGTGTATGAATAGCGGGGTTCCACTGTATATATAAACAGGGTGATTCAAAAGTTGCACAAATAGGACAACTCCGTTATTTGTGCAGATACCAAAAAAACAATATAGAGCAAAATTGTTGGAAATATTTTTTAAATCATGACCTTGATGTAAAATTTTTATTTTTTTCATTCATTTTGACAGTCATTTTGTTTTGTTAAGTTTGTGATTTCAAGCAGACTAATAAAGTTACCCACTAATTAACCTGAATGGTGAATCTTATGTCGCAACAACTAAGCTCATGATTTAATACAACGTATTTCCAACAATTATGCTCTATATCGTTTTTTCGGTATCTGCAGAAATACCAGACTTGTCCTATGTCGCAAGACTTTTGAATCACCTAGAATCTATCATAGAAAGCAAAAAAAAAAAAAAAAGAGATAGAAATCATAACAAATTTTGTAGTTATTCCATATTTATAGTTATAGTATTTCATATTGATAGTCTTGAGAATATTTTTAAATATTCAAAAATTACCTGTTGTTTTCTAATGTCTACCAAATCAAACATTGCTCTTTTTATTGTAAGAACTAGCTGCTTACACCTGAAAAAGTAAAAGAAATTATAATAAAGAACTTTTGACAAATGTTGGCAACGGAATAACTAGTAATATCATTAGTCTATCTGAAAATTAAATTAGACCTTTTAAAAAAAAAATCTCTTTTAATAAGTGAAAAAGAAAACACGGTTGTGATTATGTGCATGGGATGGGGTGCAAGGCTGTTGCTGGCACCTGTACTTTTAGGAATCCTGTGATTAAGGAGCCCAAGTGGAACTATGGTTAGTTTTTTTTTTTTGTTTTCTTTTTAAATGAAGGTCAAAACTGAGAATTGATAATCCTGAATTTGGTTAAATGTTAATGAATAATAAAAAAAAAAAATAAGTGCATAATAATTCAACAAAATGATAACTATAGAAGGCACAAAGGACCTAAAAAGTTTCGCACCTTAAGCTGTCACCAGGGAGAGTTTGGGACAGCCATTTCATCCTCTCTAGACTCCACCAGACAAACTCCACTGATGTTAATAATATGCATTCAATGTAAAAGAATCCCAAAAGGACAATGTTTCAAAAGCTAATCTGAAACACATGTCAATCACATACACTGACCATTACTCACATTATTCTTAAAAGACAATAAACCTGAACATCTCTTCATCTTATTAAGTTTTTCTTCAGTAGAAATTATTGCTTAGCTCTACATTAGGCTTCTCTACTCAACATCTTCAAAATACTAAGTAACATGAAATATTTGAATGTAACAATAAAATCAGCATACAAATTTGTCTTAGTATGCATGCAATTACTTCATAATTGTACACTGATATTGTTAAAAAAAAGTTGAAAATACTTCTTTCTCTGTAGCTAAGCAAAATTTCTAATAAAATAAATTTTGGAAGAGGATAAGCAGTTCTGGAGTTATTCTACTTTCAGAAAAATGAATGCTAAGAAATGAAAAAAAGCATTTCTTTTCTAAAATAATGAAGGAACAACTTATATATGCAAGTGGCCGAGATTAACAAACGTTTCTTGGTAAGTTATCAGCAAAGTTTCTTATCTCTTACTTTAAACAATGCACGAGATAAACCATTAACAGACTTCTATGTGCTCTTCATGATTCTGGTCAGTCTGCTAGGTTAATTACAAAGGCACTGGACAGTCTCATACTGTTATTGATAATTATTTGAATATTGTGGTAAGTATGAGACAAAAATTGGGATAACTAAATCACATAATCAAAAAGAATCATTATTCGTGAAGTTACTGAAAGTAATACATCCATCAGAGCCGTAACCATGCGTTCTGACATCCCTGGGTCAAAATCAACTGTTTATAAAGTCATCCATGAGTCTCCACAGCTCATATTCAAGTGGAAGAATGTGACCTCCATTGCCCAAGGAGAAAAGGCTTCTCTGGGCAAAAGAAAAAAAAAAATATTTAGAGGTTTATAATATTTATTAAATAAAAGAAACTATGAATGTCAGAAGGTAGAAAATGAAAGTAATAATAAACTTCATAGATGCAGAGAAGAAAATGATGTGAAAAGGATGAAGAGAGATCTACACACACAAATCTATGTAGACTAACTTTCACAGGAAAAGGGTCAAGACTGATAAACACTCAAGACTTTCTGATAATGGTGATGTAGAATATAAAAATTCAACTAATTCTACAATTTGTTCTTAGCATTTCATATCACTTAAGAAAATTCAGTTCAGGACAATTTCCAAGACTTTCAAAGTTTGAAGTTATTCCAGTTTTTTTTTTTTCCTTTAGAATTGTAGTAAATTACATTCAACTGAATCAAAGTCTATCATAATTAAGATTAGTTTTATTTATGAATTTGCACAAGCACAGTTTTTGTATTGGATAATGGGGATTTATAATGGTTTGATTAAAGATATTAAGGAAGCTCAAAAACTTTTTTTTTTTGGCTCTTGTTCATATGAAAACAATAATTTATAGCACCTCTGGAAATATCTCATCAATTTCTAATGTTTTTCCCTATTTCAAGGACTGAAACAATTATTTTCACCAGAACATCTTCAGCTATTGTTAATGGGAATCTTGGATCACTTGTTTCATGCTTATTAGATCTCATCAGCCATAATTTCTCAATAATGAACAGAACAGAAGCACTGAGGTTTGGATTTCACTCCAAAGTCCCACATGTAGATGTTTAGTCAATGTTTTCTATCATTAATGCAATAATTAAAAGAAAAGCAATGAATTAAAAATTATTTACTAATTAATCTTAATTTTCTTCATTATTAATGATAACTAAAAGCTAATAATCTTAAAGACAAAGCTGATTCTTTTAATGCTAGGATTTTATAAAAATCTTAAAAAATATTCATCGTTACATATCTATACAGAATGGATTGAATAAAGATAAATAAACTGATAGTTCAACGTCTTCTATTAATTATAAATTTATATCTAAAAATAATAACTAATGTAATTGAAAAAAATGCAACTAAATCCTTACCAAACAATTCCCCTATGATCAATGGACATCCAAACACCAGGGACTGCACTGCTCTAAAGGAAATAAAACTTCAATTTAAATATAATGTCTAAAATATAGTCAATAACAAGTAACAATGTTACTTAAAATATAAGCTTTGTAATTAAATAAAGTCAGGATAAATAAACTCATTTTTATTTCATGATGCTTTTATTGTGTCCTCTAGGCAAAGGTCAATTTTGATACCTATTCCATCAGCTTTCGGTATCTCTTTATTTTTTGTTTTAACTACATGTAGTTAATGCTTTTGCTTCAATATATATACCGGGGGATTCATAAAGTACTGGAAAGTACTGGTGGTTTTCACTGCCCCAAAACTTTCAAACTACTGCTCATAAAAATCTTAAACTTTTTATATAAAATCATCAAACATTTAAGAATTATATTTTCATATTATTATTTATTCATTATTATTGAAATTCATTTTATTTGCGTTCAAACACCCCCAATATATCGTATATTTAAATAACTGTTGTGATGTTGTTTAAACTCTAACAGTCTGGATCCAATATTCAAATGATACAGAAACCTAATTAGGAAAATTTAATCTAAACACTTTTGTCATTAATTCCTTTGTTTAATTTAAAAAAAAAACTGTATTTTTTTGAAAATGCATTCTGACAAATGACTTTCTTGGGAGACAGTCGAATAATTTTTTTGGATAATAATTTCGATATATTGGGGGTTTCAGATTTTTATGAGCAGTATTTAAAAGATATGGGGCGGTGAAAATCACCAGTACTTTCCAGTACTGTATGAATCACCCTGTAGGGTGGTCCTAAAATAGTGGCCAAATTTGAAAACCCAATGCCATGTAGCAAAATAACAAAAAAGGTCCATATGAACATGATTGAGGAAATGCTTTATTCAGATGTTACAGAATTATTAACACATACATAGTCTACTATTATGGCTAACTGCGTCGACCCTGGCTGTTGAAGTGGCAGAGGAGGACAAAAAGCTTGACCTCCACACTCCCCCTGATCTAAATCCTCTGGGTTTTTTTCTCTGGGACTATCTGAAAACAAACATTGCAAGACCACATTGTGGATGAATGTACAATGATTCAGGCTGCACCTGGCATGTTTGAGTGTGTCCAGCAATCCTCACGACATCAGTGTGAGGCACATGTTGCTGCTGGTAAAGGCCACTTCAAACACCTCATTTAACAATAGCTACACCATAGTCTACGTATGTGTTAATCATTCATATATATCCTATATGGAATTACAAAGAGAAGGAACACAAGGATGTTGTCTTTACTTAATACAGTAAATTCTCGATTATCCGCGGAATTGGGTGGCGCGGCAACCACCCAAATAAGCGAATTCCGCAGATAATCCGAAATAGGACGAATACAGTTACAGTACATACATTATAAACAATTATTTTATTTTAGAAGGGGAAGGCTCTCCCGTAATTTAGTGTAATCTGCCGGCCTAAGCTCCGCCCACAAGGTCGTTCTTTAAATTGTTTGCCTATAATTGTCTTCACTTACTTTGTTAGCCTCTTTTATTGTTTACCTTATTCTATCATCTAATTTTTTTTTTAATTCCGTAATTTATCGTAAGTAAAAAAAATGGAAACAGGAGAGGTCCGCGGATAATCCGCAAAGGGGATAAAACGCCCCCGGATAATCGGGAGTTTACTGTAGTTTCATTGTTAGCTGGCAATTATAATTAGAGTTTTGTATGAGAAGGAAAAGACGAAGTAAGAATCATGGAAGGAAGATTGGGTTATAGAACAGTGTTGCTAAAATTGGAAGCTGCAGATAATATTGAGCAAATAAAAAAAATAAAATAATAAGAAAGGAAGATGATTTTGACAATATGAAGGATATCAGAATGGGATGATTCAAAAACCATCTGTGAAACAAAAAATTTCTTCAGTTTTACTTGAGGAAAAGAAAAACTTTATGAAATGAATTATGAAGTCTTAGAGGAAGGAGAAAGCTTTTCTTTCCCTGAAGAAGCTTCTTGTTTAAAGAAATGAAATATTGTTAAGAATAATAAACAAGATGTTTTTCAAGGTATTGATGTTCTAGTTCACCTGTGAAACAGTTTGACAGGTGAAAAAGTATAAATATTGATGAAGTTTAAGTAATGACGAATGACTTGTTAAGTGATTCTTGTTTTCATAAAAAGCAATGGTAATACCAAACTTAAAATTCAAGGAGGAAACTATCTGGTGGTCAATAAATAAATATTCAGTAGGAGAAGAGTCACATGGAATGATATTTATAGAGATAGAGACAGGCATCTTAAAAAAGATAGACTCAAATTGAAATACAACATGGAAACAAGAATCACTTAACAAAGAAGTTCAAAGACAGTAAATGTGGATGCTTGAATTGCCTCCAATAAAGAACCTAATAATCAAAGATTAACTAAGGTTATAATATATCAACAGTTTTTAAAAAGGAAAGTAAGTTTGTCAAAATGATAAAAAGGAAAAAAAATACATGTACACATTTTTTACTTTAACTTTCAAGAAAATACTGGATTATTCTGTTAAGTAAATGATCTATTAACAATCTGACTTTGATATTTCAAGTTGTAGCAGAACTGATAATTTTTAAAAAATAAATAGGATTTAAAAAACAAACAAACTCGAGGCAAATTAATTTAAAATATGAAGGTAATAGTAATAAATATATAATACTTACTAAAATATTCACATCATACGTGTTTTCAACTTCCTGTCAAAATGATAAAAAGGAAAAAAATAAATAAAGCTGATACAGTATTTAAATACAAAATTTATGATTATTTAAACTTTAATACAAGGTGTACAACTTTGCTTCTGCCGTTTTTTCTCCAACATTTGAGGCTTTAATGAAACAAATTGATCTGAATCATGCCTATGGCCTTGAGACATTTTGAAATGGCTTGCTGTGTCACTCCCAGTGATCGTGCCAATTCTTCTTGAGTTTGACGCGAGTCTTCACTCAGCAATGTCTCCAATTCTGCATCTTCGAAAACTTTCTCTCTTCCACCACTATGCCGGTCTTCGACGTTAAAATCACCGTTCTTGAAGCGTTGAAACCACTCACGACACGTTCTTTCACTAATAGCGTCCTCACCATACGTACTGGAGAGCATTCGATGAGACTCAGCCGCTGTTTTCTTCATATTGAAACAAAACAGTAACACCTCCCGCAAATGACGAGAATTTGGCTCGTAAACTGACATTTTCAATCGAGAACAACTTTATGATGCAGACACAAATCGACTAATGTTTGAATGGGGTTCTGTTGACCGAGGTCCAAGCTAACTGCCTGACTTCTGCGATCTGTTTTTTTCGACCGCTACTTAATGTTGTTGCCACATATCGGCAAACGGCGGAAGCAAAGTTGTACACCTTATATGTTGACTTGTTGATTTTGTGCTTGTTTTTAAACATTCTGTCCACAAACAAAATTATTATGTTACTAATGTTAGAAGTAAAATTTAATAAACCTCAAAATTTGAGAATAAAGTTATTATTGTTATCTAATGAAAGAAATTAAACAATATCCGAGAAAACAGCCTTTCTCTTAATGTGAATTCTTGAATTTTTTTTTCTTGAACATTGCAAAGACAATAAGAACCAAATAACAATGGAATAGAAGTAATGTTTAAAACATTCTATTATATATAGTGCAGCCAAAATATTTTAGCCATTCCTATAGTTTCATATTTGCATTTTCTATACTGCCAGTTGTCAGTTATAGCATGGCGAAAGCATGTATTGGCATGTATAATGTTTTGTATTATCCATTTGAAGTTGAAAATTCACACTGCTAGGGACATATCTAAAAATTACAATATAATAAGGAAAAATCTACTAATGAGAAAAGCCTGTTTGAGGGATGTTGTAATTAAGATACTGTGAGAATAGAAAGTTATAACAAATATATTCTTTCCATTTTCATCAATTAAAAATTCTTCAACGATATTTCGCGGAAAACTATCGTTCCGCTTTTTCAAATTGTTCGCAAAAAAAAAAAAAAAAAAAAAGTTTGATTCCTTTATCTACAATAATCAAGATCTTCTTCAAGTGTTGATAAAGCAGTACAATACATTTCCTTGGAATGTTGAAAGCTCTTTTTAAATCTATGTAAGACTGAATACTGGTAGTTTAGTAGCAAGGAGGAAATTGCTGAATAATTAGCAAGGCAAATAAAAATACAAAAACAAACTTACCAGTAAGTTAAAGAGAAATGATCGCCCAGCAGTTTTATAATGCTACACATAACCCCTTTTCAGTAAACAATGACATGAACAAAAAACCTACACCAAGAGAGAGGGAAGGTTAATAGTTATGGAATCAATGATAGGTTCATGAACTTTTAAAACTGATTATGTGAATTGATTTGTATAGGAGACATTATAAATCACTTTGACAAGAAAAAGATTTGACAAGTTGCCTCCTTTTTGAAATCTTCCATACAGCCTGTTTTAAATCCTATATAAAGATGGAGCGCACACAGTTACTATTAAACCTCCCATCCTGTCTAAATAATTCAAAACTGTTAAAAGATCATTACTTGTTATTTCCTGGTAAGTTTGTTTTAATATGTTTATTCATTGTTCACTTTCCTAATATTCTGTAACTTTCTGGTAAACGCTCTTTTATATTTCCATTCATTGCTTCACTAATGCTTTTAAGCCTCTAATCTCAATTAAAAAAGTGATTACAATATTTTGGCTGTACATGTATATGATAACACAACTAAAAGATTAGAATATACATCTATAGCAAAATTTAACAAGTAAAATTATTTTTTAAAATAATTAAACTTTATTATTTTTAAGGTTATTAAATAAAAACCTGAGGAATTGCCGTAAGGGAAGATCGAACGTGGGTGTCACGATGTCCTCCACCCACTGATACTACATTGATGGCTTTTAATGTAGACGTACGATTTTCCATCCACAAGGAAGATACTTTTTCGTAAAATAATTTCATACTTGTATCAAAATAAGCTGCAAAGAATTAAAAAATTTAAATGAGATTTCTAAATGTGTATGTAATTGTACAATAATTTAAAAACTTTTTATTAAGAATTCTTGGATTATTATGAAAAGTAAGTTATTAAAAAATAGCCGAGTTACTATAAATAAATATTAATAACTATTAGTTATTAACTATTATAAACTAAAATACATTTTTCCATAAGAAACCTGATTTCTTTA
The DNA here is from genome assembly GCA_023159025.1 of Thereuonema tuberculata. Classification (NCBI taxonomy): domain Eukaryota; kingdom Metazoa; phylum Arthropoda; class Chilopoda; order Scutigeromorpha; family Scutigeridae; genus Thereuonema; species Thereuonema tuberculata. Next base: position 13,088 of record JAFIDM010046856.1, read on the forward strand.
ATTAATAAAAAATGATTATTATACTGGAAATTGCTTCATGTTTCTGTAATTTCATATAATGGTTGTTTAAGAAAAATCCATATCTTTACATTGAAAGTTAACAGACCTCAGTAATACTTCCTTTTCAAAGTTTCAAGTGAACAAATTTATATAATGTTATGACTCAAGAAAGAGAAGATAAAAGAAACAGTTTTTACAAATTAAATCCAAGGATTCAAGGAAATTTTACTGTGATTTCAAATTTCAATGTGTCTAGTATAATTTCCTGAAGCAAAGAAAAAAAAGAGAGAGAGAGAGAGAGACAAAAAAACCAAGAACATAGACTAGTATCATATCAAAATCAGAATGATACTAATTTAATCACAAAATCATTCATAGCAGATTTAGAGACAAGGGAATAAAACCGCACAACAAATTACAATCACTGAGCTGCTTTGGGTGATTTTGACACCGGGAATCCAATACAAGCCTGTTTCAGGGTTATTACCCATCCTCAGTTGGATTCACCCAGTGCGTTTTTATTCCCTTGTATAATTATTTCACGCATGTTAAAATTTCTTTATGGACATTATTATTAAGCAGATTTAGAGAAGAAAAAACATTTTTGTCAAGTAATTGCATGCTATTCAAGTAGCAAATATAGTTTGTATATATGCATTATATACTCAAAAATTATAATGTTGAAAGTTTAGAAATAAGATGATTAAAAAAAAAAAAAAGAATTCACAATTTTTGAAATCTGCAAATATAGAGAATCAACACCTCTTAAAAGGTTACTTGTAGTATAAAGATATCGTATAGAAAGTGGAAGACCACTGATAGGCCTACACTTAAAACAGTATCTTTATGTTTGAGATCATGTTCCTTTGTTGTAAAATTTTTCATGCTTTTAAATTCTTAGGTTGTTACATTATTTAGAATTTGGAAAGAGAGATGTCATTCTCTATTCCATAAGAATTTTTGGAGATGGCTTGACAAAGTCCTTGAAATACAGGATGAAATATTGCCGGTATGTTGTAGTTCAATGTTTGTGGTTATTAAAGAGTATATATATTTTCAATATCTTTATGGATTTTTAATTAGAAAAATAAATCATTTGTTGCCATTAATCTATAATCACTGCTAAATAATATGATACTAGAACTATTAATTTTGTAATGTCAATGCAGATTGGAAAGAACATGGAAAGTTATGATTAGGATCTCAGATTGCAGGAGAGCCTAATTGTTTGTTCCTTTGAAAATCACTTATAAAATCATAATTACACACTTTACAATATTTTAAGTTTTCAAAGATACTCAAGAAATAAAGAAAAGTTCAGCGAAAATAAACCCAAAAGTAAATTTAAATCTCACTCTGGAGTAAAATGATTTCTATGATGTCCAACCGATGAATTTATTGATGTCAAAGTGACTCTACAATTTGTTGTCTATGTGCATTGCACCCTTTGTGCACGATCTTATTAATAAATGGATAGTTCAGTAATCAAATGTATAATTATAAAAGATTCACTTGTCTTATATAAAATAATTTTGTTTAGTAAGTAGGATTTTTCTATGATAACTAAAGAAATCTAGGCTTCAGTGCAACAGCATAAATGGTTGTGAATCCAAAAACATTCCGATTTAACTTTTTTTCTTTTAATTCTGCAGGAATATGGAACAATATGCAATGTAGATGTAGGAAGTCCAAATTTAATTTGCTCACTGGTATAATCTTTAATTTTTGATATTGATTTGATAATTAAATCGCTGAAACAGATGTATTTTTAAACATTGTGTTTGAAAATACTGTACAGTGTCGTAGCAATAATTAATAATATATAAGAAGGTTTCATGATGTAATTTTATATTTACAGACATCAAATATTGAGATTAGATAACAGATTATTTTCTTAAATATTATTATTTTAATCTTTATTATGTAAGTTATACTTTTTCCACCATTATAAGAAATATCTAATTTTACCTGGAGCTTGTATTGGTGTAGCAAGATTAAAAATAACATTAACTAAGGATGGATCAAAATCAGGTAAAGTGAACAAAGCTCTGGCAATAAGTCCTCCCTAAAAAAGAAAAAAGAAATCAGAATGACAACAACTGTTAAGAAAAGAAATACGATAATAAATAAGAAAAGAAAATATATTGAATACTAACTGCTCATTCAATAATGATTAGTATTTACCTGTTGGTTAGTCCTGTGTAATTTATGTGATTAAACAACTGAAATGAAGTTCACATAAATGCTCTTGCTATTAACAGAATGTGATCTATCTTTGTCATCATTTACACTTAGCATGCGTTAATAAAACAGCAAATGGAGAGATTCAAGATAAAACACACTTACTGGATTGTTAAAAATGAATAAAGTTTCAAAGTGCTATACAAAACTTCATCATCAGGAAATGGCACGAACATATCAGACAGCGCAACAAAACAAACAAGGACATAGCAATGGAATTGTTTATTAGTAGTGGCAAATAAAGCAGTAATCGCATAAAGATCATCACTACTGATAAACTTCCCTGCCTGTGTCTGTGTGTTTGTTCTTAGCTATTATGGTAAGCTATTATTCTTAGCTATTATTGGGAGCTATTATGATAGTAGCTATAGCTTGATGGTTAAGGTCTCCAACTCATATACTGCAAACAGTTCAAACCTGTATATCTTACTTTTTTTTTTTTTTCTCTGTTAATCTTTTTTTCTCAATTTCCACATGTTTTTTTTTCATTTATTATTTTCCTAACATTTTTTTATTTTTTCTCTAACTTTTTCTTTTATTATTATTTTTAATTTTTTTAAATCTATGGATCGCTCTTAAATTTATACTTTAGCACAAAATTATATTCATTTTGTATTTTGTATTTTTATATTCACTTGTTTTATTATACTGTCTTATATGTTTGTGCCATTTTCTGATGAATCTTCTATAGATGAATGGTTTAGCAACAAAACAATGATTTGTTTTGCTTTTTTTAAAGAAAATCTTTATTGAAACACTCTTTGTTAATGCCTCTATTAAAGTCACTGAGTGAAGAAAAGCATCGTCTGTGCTTGAATATCTGAGGTGATCATTTTTTGGCATTTGTTGAAGTTATTACAGTTTTGCTGTTAAAGGTAGAATGGCAAAGTAATAATCCACAAGATTAACTTTTTTGGATCTTGGAATGCACAATGGATCCACGTACAAGGTCTAAGTATTTAAAAGGGTCTTTCGTAATCCCTTCTTTTTTTCTTCCTGTTATGTAATTATGCGGAATCCAGTTACTTTTATTAATTTCACAATGTATAAGATCAAACTAATAGTAATTCTACTTAAGTCTTCCATTACGACCATGCCTCTGGTACCTTGAACTGTCAACTGATTCTGATGTGTATCCAGCAAATAGATTTGTTGCTAATTTTTATATCTGATCCCAAAACTATTTAAAGTAGCCAATTTAAAAGAAGACACAGATTAACTTTTGTATTGTTTTCTTTGAAGGATTAACTTTTACTTGCTAAAAAAAAATCATTCAAATTATTGTTGACATGTCTGATCTGTAATATTGCTACCGAGCTTTTGTATAGGTTCGGTGGCAGAGGGGAACAGAATGCGACGGGAGCCAGGTAATTAAAAACCTCAGAGACTTTATTATTTAAGATTAGTGATCAAATACAGTTAACTCAAATAACGAAAGAGTTCTACGGTTAGGCTGACTTCTCCACAGTCTTCTAATGGCTAGCGATCGTTCAGGATACTACCGGGGACGGGTGCTGTAGTCTCGGCTTCGGTTAACTTCTCCGATGCCTTCTAACGATTGGCGGTCGTCTCAAGGTTCTACCGGGGACGGGTGCTGTGATCTCGGCTTCGGTCGTCTTCTCCGATGCCTACCAACACAACGGCTAGCGGTCTTCTCAGGTTTCTACTGGGAATGGGTGCTGTCATCTTGGCGTTGTTTCTTCACAGTCTTCCGTCTAACAAAAACGCCTGGCTCGGCTTTTAATTGACTTTTCTCTGGTTGGCTGCCCAACAAACTTCTTCTGCTACACTCTATCTCCTGGCTGGAGACCCTCTAGTGGCTGGGAACCACAAAACTATCTCTTCTCTCTGGCTTCGGGTAGAGATCTTCCTTCTGGGCTCCTGCCCAAGACCGTTCTCGAACGCTCTGCTCCAATCGGAGATCTTTCCGGTTGGGCTGCTGCCCACAGACGAACTGAAGTTCAGGCGCTCTGCTCCCCATTTTATGGGCGCAGACTGCCTCGCTCTTGGCTCTGGAACGGTCGACTCGATAGAGGTAGGTTGGGTGGATCGAGTCGACTTCGTTGAAGGGGAGTGGTCCAAAACGGCAGGTAACAATATTCCAAGGGCTTGCTAAAATCAACCTTCACTTTCCACCCTTTGCTTTGTCATCTTTTGAAGAAAATTGTCAGAAAATATTTTTCAAAATGTCATCCAGTTGTTTCGGGAACTTCCCTCTCCTAACCTTCATAGATGATATCCATCTCTGCCACTTTCTCTCTCTCTTCCCATTTCATTCTCTTGGTTCTAGTTTTATTATAACTCACCTTCCTTTCTTTTAGCCTTCTTTTCCAAACATTCCCTTTTCTGTTCTTTTGTTTTACAGAGCTGTCGAGTGTAAACAGATCTGCAATGAGACAGTTAGGTGTCATTTGCTCCCCAAACTGCTGCTCTCCTTGGTGACATCATTAAGGAGGATAGTTCTTAAAGGTGCCAAACAAACAAAGGGAGAGAATACAGTATGCGTGTATGAAGGCAGTCAGATACTTTGCTGTATTTTGAGCATCCAACAGTAGTGAAGAGACACCTAAAACTACACTGGCCCAACTCTTCTGAAAAGGGGTTGGGATCTGTCCAGCCTGTGGGCCTTGATGACGGTTAGTTCCACCATGGATGTGGAATATGAATCCATCCTTTGTCTCCTGCTAGGTGAAAGGCCATCTCCACAATTGAGTCCTTGATGCTCAAAAAGTGCTCCGAAAAGTTATGCTAAACACAAGAGCAGCACAGGTCGTTTGAACAGCAAATTCGCCGCTGTGAGTTCCGAGGACTCAATGCCCAAGAAGCATTTATCAAGTGAGTCTTTTCTCTTGTCTTTCATGCTCCGCTTTGGAAATAAGGTAGCCTGAGAATCTCACCAGCTTGATTAACCTCTCTGTGTCAAGCCAGAGACTTTGCTGAATCTGTGGAAGTGCCATGATCTACATCTCCTACCTTAAGTGGACTAGAGACCGGACAAACTGTTTAATATTGGGAATCCAGTGAACTATTTATTATTTGAACTGCCTCTTTCATTCTCTTTGTAATGTCGCTGTCGCATTATTCAATGTTGATTTGCATGAGTTAAATTAATTATTTGAATGTGTATTTAAAGGGAACCTTGGTAATGTATGCCTTTTGTTTTCTAAAATTCCAAACAAATACAAACTTCATCAACATGTCTTCAATATTTCGTCCTATTTTTCAAGGACTTTCTCAAGATCCATATGTTTAAAACTTAAATAACGAAAAATACAAAATATGAAACATAAAAGGAAAGAGAAAAATCCTTTTTCTCATTCCTAACAATACAAATTATAACAAACTCTCATATGTGAGATCTTACATTGTAAATTAAACAATTGAAATCAAATATAATCATAAACAACTGAAAACAATATAATCATAAACAACTGAAAACAAATAAACAATTAATTTTAAAATTGATAACTAAAAATAAGTACAACATATAAATAAATATTTGTGAATAAACATGTGAACTTTTTTTAACTAATCTTTAAAATTCTTTTTAATCTTTTGTTTTTTATTAAAACATATGGATCTTGAGAAAGTCCTTGAAAAATAGGACGAAATATTGAAGACATGTTGATGAAGTTTGTATTTGTTTGGAATTTTAAATGATAATAAAGATATGGTTCTTTTGTTTTCTGTTTTATTGTTGTGTATTTCGATGCTTTAAAGATGAAACCATCCCTTTTATCTTCACTAGAAGATATAAGAACTAATTTAGAAGTTTATATACTATATACACTCAGGATAACAGAGTATAATTCACTTGTGGGCTAGTCTGAGAGAGTGCAGAGTATTGGGGTGTGGTGTCCGCAGCAGGTCAAACAGACCTTCCCTATTTTTTCCCCCATCACCTTTCCTATCTCTCTGGTCTGCTCTGTCACTTACCCCCTACTTTTCCCTCCAGCCCTACCATCTCTCGGTCAGTGTTCCTACTGATTGGCGCCACTCCCCTTCCCCTGACTTGTTTGCTAACAGTCGCCTCGGCCATCCCCTTTATCCCTCTTCTCTCTCATTCACCAACCTGTTTCCCTGACCTTTTTTTTCAAGATTTTCTAATTCTTGCTTCTATATTTACTTGATTCTCATTTGAAATGGAGTATTGGGGGGGGGGGGGCAGCATTTCGAGTTAGCTTTGCACTGCAACAGTTCATGCATACCCTCATTCTCTTTCTATGCTAGCCTAACCCTGTAAAGAGACAAATCTCACTCTTTATCCTCTCCGCTTCTTTATCCTCTTCTATGTATGCCTTAGAGCCACAGGAAGGCATTACAGATTTAAAGTATACATAAAGTGATCAAAAAAATTAAAGTTACTGGGAATTTTAAGAACACTTGCTACTTTGCACAGTTTTGAATTAATATGCTATTTAGAGGTCGATTCGAGGCTAAAATAATCAACAGAGGGTAAGCAGTGCAAGAGGTAAGAGTCCTGAGAGTACTAGCAGGATGGGAGAAAGATAAAGTTCGAGCTCACAATGAAATGAAAATCTGTATATTTTTGTGGAAGAGGTCTGACTGGAAGTTGATAGTAAATATGCTTCAGAAAAGTCATTTAATAGTTTGTAAATGCTAATATTAAGAATGTGCTTAAGTCACAACATATACATTGATTAAAAACATAACTTTTGTAATAAATTCAAGCTGGCCGGAAGCATCAAACCCAAGGAGTGTGTGTGTGTTTGTAAGAAACCATAGAAATTCATTAATGCTTGTTAATTTGGTCCTCTACAATAAGATCTGAAGATTTAAAAAGTAAGAGGTACCAATGACAAAGTTACGCTATAATTTTCCTGAATTTAACTATATTAGAAAATCTTATCAAAAAAGGAAAATAAAAATCAAGAATGAAGAGAAAAAATTACAATTTCTTTTTTATAAATCACATTGTCTTTGCTATTACAGAAATGAAATAATTTTTATTTATATTTTAACTACAGAATATAAATTATAATTACCATAGAATGCCCTATTAAGATCACTGAAGAAGGCTTGTTCTTTGAATTGTACAATTTTAAAATATGTTTTATGCATTCGTAAAGATATTCTGTAAAGAAAAAAAAAATCTGAATTCAATAAAATTACAAAATTATAATCTATCTGTGGAAAAAAAATATTCTAATAATTTATAATGTTTAATAGTAGAGAGAATAATAATTTATTTAGATAAAATACACATATATAGTTATACACAATATTTGTGTGTATTTTAATATATAACTATACTATTTGTAGAAAATTTAATTGTATTTTCATTTAATTATTGCAAACTGATTTATCTTAAGCCAATATACTATTAAAGTTTTCACATTAAATGTAGGAGAATTTCAGATTAACTAACAAGTAATAAAATTTTCTCTTGAAACTTATTCTAAACGTTGAATTATATCTCAAAATAATTATTTTGAGATACTTTATTTTCATTAGTTAAAAAATTGTTTAGAAATAACCTATGGTCTCTCTAAAGATTGGAACATTCCAGTAAATCTAAACTAAACCTGATGATAATTCATGAAGTAGGACACAAAAGACCTCATTCCTTAAACTCCGAAACTCTTCATTGTCATAAAATGTACCAAAATTACCATTACATCTTTCTCAATACAGGGGACAATCATAAAGTCGTTAGTAGTTTTGATCAAATAAATTAGTCATGCAAAAGCAGAAGAATGAAAGAGACTTGAATTTTATGGACTGTTTAGTAGCAATAAGAACATTTTTATTTCATTTGTTGAAAATGTTAAGATAATTAAAGCTGACACAGGCAAGTCTGTATTCATTGAATTTTGATATGCATAGAAACCTATTCTTTTCCAAAAATGGATTTATATGTTTTTTTTATCTACAGTAGACTCCCTCTTAACCAGCCTCAGATCGGCCATCAGTTTAACCGGTTGCCCACCTGCTGTACTGTGACTCACAAGGTTTCCCAAGCTCCGTGTGGACAAGTTATCCCTTGTTTGTTTAGAACTGATTGTTTATCGTATCAATCAGTCTTGTCATTGATTTATGCTAGTGAAGATATGCGCTAAGTTCTGAGTGAGTATTTTTCGTGAGTGTATTTGTGCGTTTCTGAAAATGGGTTCTGCGAACCCATAACTGTCCCATACTGTCCTAACCATAGAACAAAAGCTTAAAGCTTTATGCAGTTAGATAAGGATGTAAAATTCTATTATCTTTGTCTGTTTTATAGACATTTGTCCTAAAATTAAACAGTAGAAGGATTTTAATTCAGTTAAAAGCTAATGTTATTTAATTTTGCCAATCGGCGTAGGGTCCAGGCCCAAACTTAAAGTTAAGACGGAGTGTACTGTATTTGTTTTCAAGTTTGTGTTTCACATTGGTTTCATAATGATTGTCAATTCTGGTAAATTTAATAAATATTTGTACATTAGATTTTATTTTTTTGTTTAAAATTGTTTTACCTGTCTGATCTTGCAAAACTCCACCATAAAGCCCAGAATATTCCTAAAATAGATGTAATTCAGTTATTTACTTTCCAAAATGTTATTTCTAAACAAATATATTAATAATGTTAGTATTTTCATTCACAACATAAATTTACTATCAAAGTGGATTCCATTAAATAATTCTTTGAATAACTTTTCCACACCTTTGAAAAAAAAACTGCGGAACCAAAAGTTGGATTATAACATGCTTAACAGAATGTAAATTTATTTTAATTTAATGAGATAACACCAAGCAGCAGCCTCATAACATTATTAGTGACCCATTTGGGAGCTATTGCATTTGTCCTGTCCGTCCGTGTCTATCCACCCCTAACAACTCCTGAACGGAAGGTTAGATCAACAAATTGATTTCACTATCATGTTAAGAGGCCCAAACAATGTGAATGGGATATTTTCAGGGGTCAATGCCCTCCCTTCCATGTTTGAGATATTTGGCATTGTTTTCATTGTAGCCCCCTTAAAAACTCCTGAATGAAAGGTTGGATCAATAAACACCATTGTGTTCAGAGGCACAAATAATTTAATAGGGTATTTTCAGGGGTTAATGCCCCCCACCCACCCCAATATTCAAGATATTTGGCATTGTTTTTATTGGATTTCCATTATTAGCTCAAAAGTTAGAAATGCAACTATCTCATTTCAGTTAACAGCTTGATGGGTAAAGTTTCAGACTCATATTCTGAAGGTCATTGGTTCGAATCTGTAAATCTACTTTTTTTTTTCCTCCTTATTTTCCTAATGGTTTTTTATTTTTTATTTTTCCTTATGTTTATCGTACTTCCTTTTTTTATTATTATTATGGGTCGCCCTTAAATTTATGCTATAGAACTAAATTATATTCACTTGTATTATTCCTTAATCATCTTTTTAATGTCAAGGGTTAAAATATCTGGCAATTTATCTATATTACTAAAACAGCGTAACAAGATGAGTGAACAATGGAATAGAATAATAACCAGTAATAAAGAGTGAACAAGGTGATTACAGTTTCACCTACCAATCTAATATTTAGATACCTGCATAACAGAACATGGTTTCTTGACAAAAGAACAAATTAATCTCATTTTTGGTACAAATAATAGAAAGTTTCAGTCAGTTTTATTTCTATGGTACATGTTTTCAATCATTGCTCAGAATTTAAATTGTAAAAAATGGTCAAAGAATATAAAAATTTGAGTCCAAGAGTTTTCCAACGAAGACAAAAATGAGAGAAAGGAAAAAAAAATATTTTTATAGAGATAATCTAGGAATTGATATGTATATAATAAATAAATTATTCTTTAAAATTGCTGTGTTTAATTTATAAAATTGTTCTGAATATAATTAATAAAAAAAAAAGAACAAAATATTTTATACTCATCTCTACCCGCTAAAGAAAAAGAAAATAAATAATTATAAATGCTTCATTCATTTTTTGCTCATTAAAAATTATAGTAAACAAAAATATAAATCTAATAAAACTTCTATAATTTTGTTGAAATTCACTTACAAAGCCTTTTTTAAGATTATTCTTTAGTATCTCTTTCTGATTAGTAAAATGTTGTAATTCTTATTCTTACTTTTTATAAGCTTGAGTTTAACCAATTTATTTCTATTTATTTTCATTTATTTCTATATCCAATCATTTGGAAACTCAGTTCAAGAGATGCATTAATTTGACATAAATGCAGAGTGAATAAATTTACTTAATAGGAAAAAAAAAATCTTTCATCAACGGAACTGTCAACAATTCCTTTTTATCTTTAACGTAATGGTGTTATTTGTCTTTACTTACAGGGTTACCTACTAATTCATCAATCAATTATACATTTTTATTAAAACTTAAAAGTTTTAATTATCATTTCTATTTTAACTTAAAAGTTTTAATAATTCAAATCTATATAGCGTTATCATTGTATTTAAATCAGAACATACAAATAGAATTCAACTATATTTCAAGAAGAACTATTACTGCAACAATGTCTGCAATGAAATTTCTAAAATAAATTAAGAATGGATTAGTTATAATTTATTTTACAATCAAGCAATGTTACTATCTATGAATTTCAAAAATAAAAAAAGTATTAAAAATTGTTAACTTAAATTTATTTAAAAACAAACAAGAAACAGAAGTGAAATTTTTTAGTTTCAAAATATTGCAAAAAAATTACTGTAATCAACTTCCAAAAACACTTCAATTTTCATTTTCATTTTTTTTTTCCTTTTTAATTTGAAGTACTGTATCTAGAATTGGAATAATAGTCTATTGAAAAAATTGTACAAATTTTACATATAAAATAATTAATTCATATTATAAATAATGAATTAATATTCTAAATATAATCTTACCTCTTTTAGGTCTAATGTAAAATAATTAAAATGGTAATTCACTGCTTTAGATTTCTGATACGCAATTGAAGCCAACGATCTCACTGTAAATTACAAAGAAATTTACAATTATTTATTGAGTTATAGAGATTAGTGAGTTTTTGCTATTTACATTAACATACTTAACTCATTAACTTTTTTTATATTTGATAAAAAAAAATATTAGTGTGTTTCTATATGTTATTCATGTAGACTGAATTTTGCTTGTGCCAAAACTCTGTAAAACTTTCCTTATAGTTTATTCTGTCCTTCCCTTTGAAATTATTTACCAATACTTTTGTAATGAACATCCTGTATTTACATTATCAATTTCAACTTTAGAATTTTCTTAAAGTTATCTGATTTGCTTTTATGATTTTCATTTCTTTCCTCTCCCTCAACATCATCACTGGAATGTTTTATCCCTGTTTTCAGATAAGTATATTTCTGAATTTCTTTGGAAAACTTGTAATTTTGTCAAATTAATAAGCCTCTTCTATTTTAGTTTTAATAACTGCCTCAATCATATTTCAGAATAGTTTCATGGTTCATAAAAACATTAAGATTTCTTTAGAATGCTATGTGTAAACTGCTATTTCTCATTTTTTGCCTTTCTGTATTTGCTTATACAGTGAAACTTGGATAATTCAAAGTTGAAGCGGCCAGAGAAAAGTTCGAAAAATCCAAAAATTCGAATTACAAGTATGGCTAGTACTTGTCCGAAAGGTCTGAGCAATGCACAACAGAAGAAGTTTGTTTGCTGATGGTTGTGAAGACTTCTCAAGACAGAATAGTTACATGTTTGATTAGAATATGATTATGATTGACTAGAAGTTAAGAAAGGTAGCGGCTAAATACAGGAATGGGGAGTAAAATACAGTTGTTTTTCTGGATAATGTTCATTAGTGCTATTACTTTTCGCGTAACATTAACTGAGCTGCTTTGCTTTCAGCAATGGTGAAGTGAAAACGTGTTATTTTGTTTTAACATTTAACAACAGATTACTAATATCTGAGAAGATTTGCAAATGACATCTTTATAGAGAATCACATGTTGAGACAGTGATGGCACTCAGGTCCTGAAGAAATTATTACCTTAAATCAGTGCTGTAATTTTTTTTTTTGGGGGGGGGGGGGCTGGATTAAAAAAAATAACCTTTGTGTTAAAGAGGGGTTTTCCACAAAGGAACCCGAAAGGCTCTTGGAATTTTTAAGTATCTTTTTATATTCTTTTTAAACGTTCTTGACTTGTGTGTTGTCATTTTAATCTAAATTACTTAAATTCACACACGTAAAAATACTTTTAAAACAGAAAACTGAGAGAAACAAGAACAGAAAGATACTTCAGAATTACAAAACATAAAGACCTTTATCATTATTTTTCATCTTATTAATATTACATAACGAATTAAATACTGACCTTGTTTGTGACTCCCAGAATTTCCTGGTATAAATATTACAGGTATGCCATTAAACCTTCGGTCTCTGAATAAGAATAAAATTTTACAGTAATATAATAAACATATATATTAATGAAAAGCTTGAATAAAAAGATCTATTTGTCAGGAAGATTTATTATAAGAATTAGAATAATAGAAAATATGTAATACTGTATTCTTAGTTTATTTTCACTTATACTAATCCTGGCTAAGATATTTAAATTATATAAAATTTCTTATGACTGTTTATGTTTATGCAAAAATTACTATTTAGTCATAGCCTATAAGAAATGTTTTCATTTTTCAGATAGTAAGTTATTTGAAAATTCAAAATTTGTTTTAAAGTTTTTGTAAGGAACAGAATTACCGTATATGCTCCAATAAACACCGAGGCTCTTACTGTCGCCGGTCTCTAATAAGCGCCGGGCTGCAAAGGGGACAAGACCAAATAGTAGCCGGTCTCTAACAGTAGCCGGGTCTTTGATATTTGCCTACCGGTAATAGTGTAAGCGTCCATATCTTTATAGTCATGCGTAATACCTTACGATACATTGCCTTACAAAATGCTGCCGAAACTGTCATTTGACATTGCCTTTAAGATTCGCGCGGTGGAATACGCGAAAAAACTTCTGGTGAGGCGGCCGCCCGTCATTGCGGATTTGGACGACTAATAGCAGCGAAAGGTACAGAAAGACATTGCCATTTATCTTTAACAGTCTTATTTAGCATGTGAAATTCAAATAAAGTAGCTGTTTGTAATATTAGCCGGTATTTATGTGTAAAAATATTGCGTTCTGAAGGTTTTTGTTCATAATGGCCGGCCTCTATTAAGAGCCGGGAGCTGAGGCTAGTTTTGCAAATAAACGCCGGGGGCCTCTATTGGAGCATATACGGTACTTCAAAAAAAAAAGTAACTGTAAGTATAAAACAAGCAAATTCTATTAAAAAAAAAAATTCTATTTACTTAGAAAACTCCATCTATGGATAAATTTCATTTTATTAATGGTGATATTTCGCAGAGAATACCATCTTCCCGCTTTTTCAAACCTTCCCGCGAAATATCACCATTAATAAAATGAAATTTATCCGTAGATGGAGTTTTCTAATTTAATAGGAGTACAAGATAGAATATGAAGTACAATTCTATTTACCTTAAAGACTCAGCATACAATCTGAAAAAAAATAAAAGCAAATTACATAAATTTCCAAAATAAATGTTAAAAATATTAGTTTGGATTGGAAATTTAAAATTTTGCTGATGTATATTCCTACCAGTACCAAGTAAACCTGCAAGTTTCATTTTGTGGATCACACTGATGTTAATGTTACAATCAAATATTCATGAAATGACAATGTCAAAGCATATGGTAAAATACTTAAATAAATAGCTCTTATTGCTATTAATAGAACTGAAATAGCTCTATTTCAGTGTTGCTTCCTATTAGTTTAAAATAAATAAAAGATTAACTAAAATACAAGAATAGAGCATAATTTTAGTGCCAAGAGAAATATTTGTAGCTTTACTCATAGGGCAAGGCTGACGGGCTTTTTAAGCCATTAACTGATGCTAGAACAAAACAGTCATCGTTCAGTAAATTCTCTTGGACTTACAAGAGAGGTAATGAGGGCATGAAAAGGGTCATTTATGTCCATCATTCGATGGCTCCACTCTTGCTCTATCCAAAAATGCCAAGACATTTACCTATTTTGATCAACTTCATGATATATAATAAAGAAACTGAACGGTCTATTTTCCATTAATATCGACTGAAAACAGCTGAATTTCTAGATATTTGTCATTAGGTGACTAGCACATGCAGCCACTACTGTTGAACCTTGAACTGTGTTCCCATCGCAACGCATGCAAAAGTTATTGCACATCAATTTCCAAAGTAACTCTCAAATGCTCTTGTATGTAAATGCTGATGATACCAAGCAGATAGTACTTCGGCTCTCTCATATAGAAATTGACTTCAAAAACTTCAACTTTTCAACTTCGATATCTTCTTTTAGGATCACGCAATTTCAGCCATTTTTCGTGAATTCTAGATCACATTGATCTATCGAATTCTACGTTAAGATTTGATGTTCCTATCCGTTTTCAGTCAATATAAAATAGACAATTCATTTTTTTTTTTGTTATATCTTGTGAAGTCGATCAAAATAGGTAAATGTCTCTGCGTTTTTTGATAGAGATAGAGAGGAGCCATCGAACGATGTACATAAATGGTTCTTTTTATGCACCCTTTCTTCGTTACCTCCCTTGTTAGATAATCCTTTAGCTAGATTATTGCAAAACACTTTGCCTTAGGCTGCAATAGATAAAGATAGCAAAAGAATGATTTGGTTTGAACATCGGAATGATAATGTACTTAATCAACATGATCTAATAACTGTTAGTTGAACAAACGATTTAAGAGATTCTAAACCTTTAAAGAAGAATGTGAATAAGCAGCAATCTCTGAAGATTTATGTCGAGTTCCAACACACAAATATCGTGTCTCTATGATGCAGGAAAGTACATAAATTTTGGACATAATACAGAATGACAGGCCAAAAAGAAGGTAGAAAACTAGAAAATTCTAATTATCTAATAGTGTAAATCTGATCATAGGATGAAGAAGTCAAGCCAACAGCAGAAGCATAAATAAAGAGCTGTGATAATAGAATCAAGTTAAAGCTTGAAAGAGGACCATAGAGATATGAAGGTAGATTGACATAGATAAATGCAATTAACTATATCCATAATTAACTGAAATGTTGGAGGCAATAAATATAATAGAAAAGCAAAGCTCATGTAGTCAATTCTCAATAGCCACTTTTAAAATATTCTTAGGAGAAGTTGGAAACATACACTGAAATTCTTCTGAATGACAATAATAAAACATCAATCAAACAATCAAACCTGACTTTAATATTAAACAAGAAAGAGGAATTGACTTATCATCACAAAAACTAGAATGTAAAAGAGTCAACTGACATATTTAAACAAAATGCTAAAAAAGAAAGAGATTATAAGATTCATTTTCATTTATGGTGGCAGAAGAAATAAGTGTTCAAGAATTACTCACCCATTAAGATTTAGGTAAGAAGAAATTGAGTACAAAAGTAAAAGTACAAAAGCAGTACGGAAGACTGAGTACCACAAAAGCTCTAAATATTGAAATAAACATGGCTCAACATAGCAAATGTATCTCAAACACTGAG
Source organism: Thereuonema tuberculata (assembly GCA_023159025.1). Lineage (NCBI taxonomy): Eukaryota > Metazoa > Arthropoda > Chilopoda > Scutigeromorpha > Scutigeridae > Thereuonema > Thereuonema tuberculata. The sequence goes on from JAFIDM010046856.1 coordinate 28,838, forward strand.
AAGAGAAATATCATGAGAAACTGTTCTTGAACTGCGGTAGTTTAATTATTGAATTAACAGGAATTCAAATAGATATTCATTACAAAAGATATTGAAGGAATAATTTACAGTATTCAGACCACATAAAACTTTTATTACTAGAGACAAAATAATAAACTAAAAAAAATAGGATCGTACAAAAGTGTTTTAGTTTGAAATATTTTTCTTTTTTTTTGCTCTTTTAACTTCATAAACATGACTTTATTTAACTAACAAGATGCTTAATGCAATTTTAAATATTTCACTGATGAAAAAATTTGGTTTGAAATAAAGCACATTCAGTTTTACAATTTTATTAATGGAATACTCTGGTATTCAGGGTTTCCGGCAAGATAGTAAGATAAACAAACAGAACACTTTTTAAATTGCATTAAGTAACTTTAAAGGAATAGGAAGTCAATTAATATAAAGGTTATGTGTAATAGGAGTTTGTTTAAAGTAAAATAAAATAATAAAAATCTTCTGAATTTATTAAATGTTTATTCTTTGCCTCCAAAATTAAATCACATTTTACATTAAAAGACATTTCACCAGACATTCATGTATCTGATATTATGTTGGGTGATGTTTTTAGTTGTAGATCTTTGATATTAAAATAGTGCAAAAATGCTTGAATCTAAACTTCATTGTAGAGTAAGTTTCATTGATTCTGAAGAGAATTTTAGTATTTAAAAGATTAAATTAATGAGTTTATAAGAAATTAGTAAGATTCCTACTTACCCTTCACCATAAACATATAATCTATATTTTGGGAATTTATTCATTACAAAATTATTCATTGGAATATTCTGTAAAAAGAGAAAAAAAAATATATTGTGAAACAAATTTACTTTAAATTTCTTCTATTTACTACAGAACATTATGTAAGTTTATGACATATGAATCTCAATTACTAGAAATGAATTCCTAGTTTTCCAGAAATGATTTCTAGAAATAATATGCAAACACGTGTATACTTATTTATATATCAAATCTACATCTAAATCAATAGATTCTAAAAAAAAATCAAATTATTAATAATTCTAAATCCAATACCATAAATGCAGTTAAATGATTGAATGTAGAGAAGGAGATATTATTATTATTATTATTATTATGGAAATGTTTCAATTCTTGGGTTTCCCCAGCAAAGACAACATGGCAGGTAAAGCACCAAAGTTCATGTTGCCAAGTATAAAAAAGTATGCTATTATTATTTATTATTATTATCCTTTCCTTATTTAATGCCTTGCTGATCAAATTCCTTCCACGAACAGATAAACTAAGCAACTATTGTTAAGCAATCTCCTTAAAATATGTGTGTGAAAGGGAGACAGGTCAACGCTGCTCAACTTTCTATGACTGTAGTGCCTATTGTGAGACAATTATTTTGTGATGAAGAAATAGAGAAGCTGAAATTGTATTCAGCATCAAGTTGCTAGCATTCTATCCTGGTTTAATCACAATTCTGTCTATTTGAACGACTATTTGAAGTATTTTATTATTTTAATACTATTTCAATATTAAAGTCAGAATTATTCTGAAATACAGTGTAAAATGCAGATCATTTCATCAAGTGCAAAAAGGGAACGGCATTTATTGTTTTGTGGTTCAGTGATACAAGGGCTGGAGGAATCAGTTTAATTCCTGGCAGAGGTTGGCGAATTTTCCCTGGCTGTTTCTACTCCAAGATGGGTCATAAGGTTCCCAATTCTCTGTGAAATGGGGACCAGGTTTCTTTCTCGGGGTAAAGGCAGAAGGGAATTGGACTGATCACCTGACTCCAACTTCTTCCCAATGGTTGTGAATCACTTCCATGTCCACCTCCATTAAGGGAACTCCATGGTCTGGTGAAGTGGGATTTTTTTTTTTTTTTAAGTAGTTGTTTCAAAACGGTAGATTTATCTTTGAATAATAACAGTATATTCATGGTAATGGTAACACTGGAAATGCTCAGAATCAGACCCAATTCATTTAAATCATATTTGCCTTGAATTATCATTTAAACGTTATTGTTTTTTTCAGTGAAATTTAGCCATATGACTCCTAAACAATTTTCACTCTGTCCAATTAATTAAATTATCAATTATTATTACAGATGCCAAAATTACAGAACCTAAAAATTTTACAAAATTTGAAACTAAACTACACATAAATGAAATTTCTTCAATATTCTCTTTGCCTTTATTTATATATTACACTGAAGGAAATCCTAATACCAAGACATAGTTATGCTAACGTAAGTGAATAAAAATTACACAGAATATTTGTCTACATGAGTTATTACACTGGTACCAGTTCAATGTCGCAGCTCACATGATGAGCGTGCAGAACCATATGAAAGTTGAATGAATGCGTAATGGAATTTTTCTTTAGACAAGTGTGGAGCTGTTCGTAAGCATTACTGTCACTGTGAAAGGCTGTGCTGTGATTATACAGAATGCTGCAAAGGCAACAACGAACTGCTTATCAGCAATTAACCCACTTTGAACAAGGCTGTGTGGTAGGCCTTCGAGAGGTAGGATTTTCATTTCGTGAGATTGTGGCAAGAATGGATCGAGACGTCTCCACTGTGTACAACTACTGGCAGCAATGGTCCTGGGAAGGCACTGCTACCAGAAGTCAACACAAAAACTGTTCTGAATCATCTACTGGGAGATTCATCTACTCTAGGCATCCAGTGGCATGTTTGCCTCTCATTCTTGCCCACCGTTCAATATGTCTTCAGTGTTGTCACATAAAGAGCCCACTGGAGGACAGAATGGAACTGTGTGGTATTCATGGACGAGAGCCATTTCTGCCTCGATAGCAGTGATTGACGTACATCGGTCAGGAGCAGGTCTGATGAACATTTGTTGGCAAGCTGCATTCATCGTCAACAGACTGGATGGACCTCAGCCATTATGGTAAGGGGAGGGATTTAGTAAGATAACAGGAACTCCCTAGTAGTTATCCCTAGCACCATGATAGCAAACATTTACAGCAGAATGGTAATTGTATTGTCCCCATACCACAGCTGCAACCATACATGCTTTTTGAGATGTTAACTTGTTATCCTGACCAGTAAGATCTCCAGCTCTTTCATCAATACAGCATGTGTGCTACATGTTTGGACGATGGCTCAGGGGCTCATCTGCAACCTGCAGTGACCATTGTCGATCTGACCGTACAGGTGCAGCAGGCGTGGTTCACCATCCCATAGGATGACATCTGACACATTTAAAATTGGATGCATAAGCGTGTCAATACCTATGTTCAATATGGCAGTGACTATAGTGGGTACTGAGGAGGATGGCTTTCAACTTTCATATGGAGCTGTATGCAAAGCGGTACTGTAAATATTTGTACACTTTTAGTCATTCCATTCACAATAGAAAATCCAAGAAACATTTGAAGTTCTATTTTATAAATTCTGGGAATATTTTTCTAAACTTAAATTCTCTTGTTCAAAATCATCAATCTCCAGTTTGTTTCAGTAATAGATAACTCACAACTAATTATGCTTGAAAAAAAAGCCATGAAAATCACATGCTACACTTGACCACCAGTTCTGGTTGAAATATTACGTAATAGTACTAAAAGAGATGTTATCAAGTACACTAAGCATGAATTATACCAATGACTACTTTTTCTTGCCTAACAGTAACACAACTCTTTTAATTAGTACACATATGCCTTTTTTTCCTAAGGAATTTTAATTTTACACATTGGTATGTCTTGAAATGATAAAAAGGCAAACACTCAGTATTATAAGTGATAGATCATACAGCCTTTGTTATACAGGGAACTGACGTTCCTAAACAGGTTCTACATTATTAGTTTATGGGAGGCCCATTGTTACTACTGAATGAAACTCAGCACATTTTTTTATTTAATTACACTCTTTTTTAAGGATTAAGTAGGTTAATTGTAAGCAGATTATTTATCATTTATTTGGTAATCTGAATAAATCCAAACAATCTCTAGTTCCAAATACTGTAGATGATCAACAGTGTACTTAACTGAGTATTATCATTTGATTTAAAAGCAATGAAATCAATAGAAAATGCCATCTTATAAAGATATTAATTTGTTCAGTCACTGTAGAATGCATTTTTTTTCTCAATGTGAAATTTAAAATTGGTTATACAAATCAGGTAAAAAGAAAAAATAGGATCTCATCATGATCTTTGAAATGATCACCACTCTTGTTATCTGGTGAAATATGTAACTGGCTTATTTAATCTGAGACAAAAGTGGCTTCACTATGGAAGACTGAAAAGCAACCACCCAAAAATAATATATATATGGAAGAAATCTAGGATTTCTTCCATATAGGTTTTTTTTTTTTTTTTTGGTTGGAAAATTCATTGGCTACGTCTATAAACACACTCCCTAATCAAAGAAAGAACACAACGTTTTTTTTTGGGTTATGATGACCATTCCATTCCTGCCATTCCAAACCCTTGGATACACTTATGATATCTCGAATGAGACAAAACTCAAACTGACCCTTTGAGTTTTGCAGAGCAAAGATTTCAATCAATCTTTTGCAATTTAGAAAAAGTAAAGAACATAAGAATAAAATTAACTTATATTACTAAACTATACAAAGCTGATGTGGAATTTGAAAAATGCCAATACAAAAACCATATCACTGTTTCTGTGAAGATATAGCCAATTTATCCTCACGTCATCAGTGGAACTTAAAATTTAGAAAAACAAAAAGACAGAAACAGTGATATGGTTTTTGCATTGGCATTTTTCAAATTCACATCACTGTCTGGCTTTATAATATATAAATTTGCTTAATTTACTAGATATATCTAGTTCAATCGTTTAAATAAAGAATTCCTTCCAGTTGTGTATTTCTTTGGAATATCTTAAAGTTACTCAAGTATTTGATGTTGTTCTTGTAACTATTATATTGTTTTTGTTTATGATCTTATAATAATGCATGTTCTCTTTATCAAAACTGAAATTAGGTGTGCATAATATGTGCAGCTATACTATTTTCGTTTTGTTTTTGTTTTCCACTGTTAAATTTGTTAAAAGCTTAAACGTTACAAGGATCTTTAAGAAAAATGAAATTACAAAGGTGTGCTTCACGCATAGCATCATCGTGCCATACAGAGAAGCTCACTATAGATCTCTTTCAAGGGTTCTACTGAAATCAAATAAATTAAACATTAAAAACTGAAAATGAAATTACAGACGTAGTTTGAGTAAAGCGTAAGCGATTCAATTGCAGGGAGGAGGTATTTAACAGTAACCAAGTAATGTGAAGTGGTTTATTTGCAAGAAAGAATCTGAGATTTTAATGGGGGAAAAAAATCACATTGAAAACTATAGTGAGACAAAAGCAAAATTTAAAAAAAAAATTCGAAACACTAAACAATTCACTCACAATGTACTGAGGTAATTCATACATGTAAGTCATATCACATAAATTAGAAGAATAATTTGTCAGATAATCACGAATCCCAATAAAAATCAACACAATCACAAATACAGCGGCGAGCTTGTCCAGTGTTGTTTTCGCCATTTTGAAGTCCTATGATTAAACTCCGCTAAAGATATAATTGATCAACATATTACTAATGATTACTGAGACTATATTGATAATTCAGGCATTAATGATAAAGCCTGCAAGGAAATTAAGTAGAATCTCGATAAAATACACTCAATCTACTTCTGGTAGGAGCCATATTGATTAGTGAACTTCCGGTTGTAAGAGCCACACCCCTTTCTGATGTTATGTTCAGATACTTCACATGTTGCTAACAACAGGAAACATTGGACGGATGCCCAATTTTTATTTACGTTTCGAGAAACCCATTTCCGGAGTCGTAATGGCTGCTCTAAAGAAAATATAACAAATTCTTACTTAAGTTTCAGCCTTATTTTGAATTTTCTGAAATAAATAAATATCAATTTTGTACTGTGGAAGCCTCATACATTTCAGCGAATTATTTATTCATAAGAAAGCAAAACTTTATCTAAGTCTACTTGTTTATATCGAACTGCCTTGATAATTATAATCGTTTCGTCTTTTGTTAGAATAAAATTATTTTGTAATTAAGAAATAAAAAAAAAAATACTTAGCATAAGAATAAGAATAAACAGAGCCTTTATTTTTTCTTTCAAAACAAAACTTTATCATATGTTGAATAACACTGACAAAGAATTAGTAAGATTGAAAGTAGTTAAGATAATTTTTTTTAAGTACATTCTTTTAAGATAAAAATTTCATTAACTTTTTATAAACCTTTTGAATCACATTTAATCATCTCTTCGTAAGTTAATGTTGTGCAACAATAATATCGTACACATCTGAAACATTTTGTTTTTTCCTTCTTTAGAATTATTTTGTAGCATTGTAATAAAACTGAGGCAAATTCGATTCAAGAATGGACAGATATTTCAAGCTCTAGACAATGAAGACTTCAAATTTAAAATACTAATAAAAGAAATAACAAAAATATAATATTATTTAGATTTTTATATTCCAATCAATCATTGTTTACGTTTAAACGATGTTACAAAGCAGTATCACAACTAAAACAAATGATTTAGTTTTGATAACATATTGCTTTCTTGAAGAGAAATAGATCTTTATAATAGATATCAACATCTAAAGGAAAAAAGTAGATAATTTATTGATGATATTTCAAAAATAAAGGTAAAAAGTCGTGGAGTGAGAAGCGGTTATTGTTGCTGTTCATTTCTATGGGCAAACATAAGACGACTCCGGAAGTAAGTTCTATCTTGTGTTTTCACCGGAAGTGCATTTGAAGTTGGCTGGGGTTGTTTGAAAACAAACTCATGTGGTAAACCAGATTGAAAAATGCAGAAAATAGTGTTTCTTTATTATAAAAGTATAATAAAAAATATAAAATAGATAAGGTAAAAATATATGAAGCCTAAAATATGGAAGACAATAACAGCGAAAAGGAAATTTACATCAATATTTTGGAATTTGAATTTTAATGTTCAAGTACACGGGAATCTTATGTCCTTTCTGTTGGATTGTTTGTATTTTAGTTTCCCATTTTTTATATCGAAAAGATCTCTGGGGGTTCTCCTGTTATATTTTGCTTCAAAATTAATAAACAGTCTTTTCACATCTGTTAATATTCATACACCTCACTTTACATTAGCGACGTTCAAAATTTACTTAACCCATTTTTGTTTTAATCAAAATATACATCCTGTATTACTTGACAGTGAACAAAAACTCAAACGAAAAACGAAACATGCTGTTGGGCTAGAGTTCTTTAACTTTTTTTTAAAAGTGCTGAAAAAAAAAAAGAAATCCTAAATATCTCATTTAAAGAGGAATAGTTACAGAAATATTAATTAACAATTGTGCAAAATGAAGATTTGATGTAAGATTCTTTATTATTAGTCATTATAAGAATTAAACGGACAGTTTTATAGGCTTCTACTATGTGGCATTATATCAGTATTAGAATCAGTGATCACTTGACAAATGATAGGTGCCCAGATGGATATGATAAAAAAAAAAGTGATGATGGAAGTGAAAATTGCAACAGCAAAATTATATAGAATTATACTGGAAAGAGCTTGAATTAAGTATTATATTGGTTGAAAGTTGTTTTGTACTAAATTCTACCATTTAGTCACAATGCCAAGAGCCATGAAATGTCAGGGCCACCTTTTGGCATATTCAAGCAAGTAACTGCTCCAGGCCCTGTGCCTGTAAGTAGCCCTGCATTACACAGCCAAAATTATAACAAAATATGTTTTATTGAAAAATTAAGAGAAAAATACATTAAATCTGTGCATTATAATCAAAAAATTAAAAAAGAAAAATTTGGAATATTAGAAATCATTCTATACTTTGGTTACAGTTTGATTATTTTGATTAAAGTTAACCTAAATACAGGACTTTCAATTTAAATTTGTCTGCAACCTTGCAAACGCTAGAGACAGTCCTGCAAAACGTACATGGAAATTATTGACTACAGTAACACAACAGCAAATTAAGAATTATAATCCCGATGTTAGAAGTGCTTCTTGTACAAAACCCCTCACTTTGTGAAGGTGTTTTACATAGTTTTAAAGTTTCCTTTTGGAGTTTGAACATAAGTTTTCACATTTTTTTACCAACTATGAGAATTGCTGTTTTGAAATATAACTCTAGAAAAGTAATAGTTTTTGATCAAATATAGGATTTTGGGCTAGAAAAGAGAATATATGCCTGGCAAACATACTTCTTACATACAAAACAAATAACCATGAAACTTTCAGGTGAACTGATTGAATCTAAAGACATAATTTTTCAGAGAAATATCAAACCACCTTCTCACTATATAGATTCCTCCTAAGATGATGCTTACAAGGGAAGTGCGTGACCTCTAACGCTGAGAACCGCACGAAAATGTGCTTAGAATATAAATCGCTCGTGACAAAAACGGTGGTACGAGTCATTCTCATGCAAAACTGCACGTCTTACCACGAGAGACATTTGAATGATCACCTATTGAAGGTCCAAGAGAGGAACTTTGGTAATGCGAAGAAACAAAATATTGATATAATAGGACCAAAAACACACATATTTCAATGTCGTGACTCTGATAGTCACATTAATAAGCAGATAAAATAAGCACTGGTAACACAAGAATTGCTAAGGATAAGTTCTTCTGAAAATGCCGAGATCCTCAGCAGTCCTAATTTGCAAGTTTAATGTTAGATAAGAAGCACCTTGAATGAGGGCTAGAGCAGATCTTTAATTGGTTGATGTTAATGAAATCTTTTAGATTATATTCCTATGCCCTTTTTTTTTAGTATAGAAGTAATTTTTATTTAATAATAAAGTTTTTTATACAACCTGATTTGAAAATATTAAAAATTGAGCATTTAAAATTGCATTGTTTCTTTGCAGTTCTAGAAAATGACCACTGCCAGTTGTGGAAGAACTTATTTCTCCAAATTAATTGAATTCTGTAATAGAACTGGTTATTTTGTACCTGTTTACCATGAAACTACTGGAGATTTTGCACATTGTTCTACAGGTCCTCTTGGGACTCAGATGAAATACAATCTACTTCAAGAGTGGTAATAATATTTTTTTATTTTTATTTTATTCAAACTTATGATGTAAAAATAACAACAACATGAGGAGGTTTTGCTTGTTTGACTTTTTACTTACTCGTATAAATATTAATTCATATTTAAAAATAAAATTAATAATTTTTCCCTCTATTAATATTTGTCATTATTGATTTCTTTTCCTTTATGATATTCTAACAATGATTAGGTGGAAAGCTGTTGTCATTAATGCAGAAGAAAATGTGTTTGGTGTCTCATCGGCATTAGCTTCTGCTTCTCAAGTGCCAAACGAAGACATCAGAAATGAAATTTCCATTAAATCTGGTGAGGACAATCATGCCCTTTTCTCTCTACGATCATCTCTTTCTTTCAGTAAGTTATAACTCATCATGGACGTACTGCACCTGTTGCTTTGCTGCATGCTGGGTTAACTTGCTGCTATCGCTTGTGATGTTTGTAACTAATATGAATAAGAAAAAAACATCAGTCCACTTTCTGCTATAGACAGTAGCACTTTTACTTCTTTTACCTGCACTAATTATTTTTGTCAGCTGTCTTAAAGGGATTCTTTCAATGAATTTGTTGGTCTGTAATCCTAGTTTCGGAGCTGTAGATGATCAAAATGCACATTCCTTCAGTTAAATTCTATACTGGTTGCTTATTGATAATTATTCAATTTTTTTTCCCTCAGAAATTTCATTTTCTCATAAGCATTTGCGTGAGCTGGCTGTGCCATTTTCAAAGACATGGCCAGCTAATTTTAGGTTTTCTGACCATATGACTAGAGAATATTATCTGAGTTGATGCTCTTATAATTTTACTATCTGTTCCATGATACACTATGTAATTTGGAAGGGATTCTTAGCTCATTCCTCTTCACTCCAGGTGTGTATCTCTAGTTTGTACTATTTTAACCATATCATTATTTTTGCCTTATCTTACTACTTCTTCGCTGGTGGTATAGCCCTGTATGGATTTTGACCTCTTGGACAGTGCCTTTCCATTGTCCTTATTTCATTTTTTTTTCTTCCAGTTCTTGACTCCCATAGTAGTGAGGTCCTTAGTGATAAAATTGAGCTATTTCTTTTTAGGCCTTTAGTTTTTTTTCTCTTAGAATAAAGTTTTCTTCTCATAATTTTCTTTGGCATATTCATGTCTGACTTTATTTCGATGTGTCCAGCCATCGTCATCGTTGCAACTTCTCACAGAGCAACAGTATGGAGCGAAGATCTACTGTCATATGGATAGGTTTGTCTTGCAAGACAGAACAAATATTGAATTTGTCGATTGACAAATAGATTCTATAGATTTCAGGATTTGTTAGTGAAGTTTAAATTTATGGAGAAACTTTGGATAATGCATTTTGGCAGTTTTATCAAGCATCTGTTGATACTGTTAAGAATCCATATGAAGGATTATGTTGCTTTCTTACTAGTAGAATTATATAGAACAATAATTGAAGGGACAAAAGATTTTCTCTTATTCAGAACTGCAGCAATGATAATGTCATTTAGTAGCTCACTGCTGTAATGGTCAGCGTAGAACTTCAGAAATGGTTGAACTGGAATCGTTTAACTTTAGAATATAATAATGAATCAAAAAATATCATTGAATCATTATTTATCCACAATAAAAAATTGTCTAGTTCCAATAAAGATCAGAAGCTTATGCTCCTTTTGCTTTAATATTACTAAGAACAAGAAATGTGAATTTAGCTGTGGAAAGAAATATTTATCACAATGGCTGAACTCATTTAGTTTAATGTTTTTCTTGAAACATTGTAATGAGATCATGTTTCCAGAATGTTTCTTTATTTTGAAATTTGTTTCAGTGGAATTTTGTGCAGTCTGATGTTTTTAGGATGATCAATGTTGCCTAACTAACAAACTTTCTTTGTATTGTAATGTTTTTAATCTTAGTATAAAATAATTATTAATGTATTTTTGACATTTATTGAGATTAAAAAGAATTGATCATATAAATGAAATTGTTTCTTTTAAAAATTTCTACAATTTAGGTACTTTTCACCATTTTCCACGAATATTAGAACTACTAGGAGGTCGTCTCCCCTTTGGTATTGCTCAGTGGGGTGTTTGCCATTCGCAGAAAAATCTAGCAAAATGTTTAAGTGATCAAATATCATCTGAAAAAGGTTCAGAAGAAAAACTGAAGAATCCTGACTTGAGGTATTATTTTGAAAAAAAAAAAAACAGCAAGCAACATCTACAATACTATTGTAGATTAATAGTTCTGATGAAAAAAATTCAAGTTTAATGTTGTTGTTTTTTTATCCCACATAGCTATATATAGGTCTTCTTGTAAAATATGGAGTTAGATTTTTAGCCTGAATTTATATTAAAATGTTGATATATGAATTTATGAATAAAGGGGGTACAGGGAAAATACGCTTACTTACAGAAAATTGATGAAAGTTCCAACAGTTTTAGAGTGCTTTGTGTGTTCCATCTTCAGGGAAAAACGGGAGCAGCACAAACATGGAGGATGATACAAAAACATGGGAGACAGGAATGGGAATCTAGATATTGAATTTCCTACATAAAATAAGAAATTTAATTTTTTAAACAAACTGAGCATTTAGGTCGGTAAAAATCCCTAGCCTCATGTTTTGTAAAGTCCTTCATGTTTGTTTTCCCCTTTTTTTTCCTGAAGAGGTGCACAAAGCACTCTGAAACCATTGGCACTGTCAATAATATTTTATAATTTTTTGTGTGTTTCCCCAATAAGTAAAAAAATCGTTCATCCAAGCTTATATTATTTGAGTG
>JAFIDM010046857.1:20164-40652 GCA_023159025.1 Thereuonema tuberculata
ATAAGAGAGATGTGCAGCATTGACGACAACGATGTTCAGAGGATACTCGTTCTGGATGATGTTTGGAGATAGGAAACAGTCGATTGTGCACTAGCTCCTTGACCAGAGCATCGTTGAATGTTTTGTCCGATGTAAAATGTGACTCTAAATTGTTCATGGATTGTCCAAGACATCGGGCCATGGCATAAAGAAGACAGTATTCTCCGCAAACTGTTGAAAACGGTCCTTGTAAAGTAACGTTGTTGGACTGAATGAATCTTGAATTCTGCCGTAGAAATCATCGCACATAAGGGCTGCATGGAGGCAGTCCGTAGGAATCGAAATATTCTCCCAGGCGATGTTCGAAGTCGAAGAAAATACAAATCTAATGACTGCCAGGTTCTGTATGTTTATCCAAGTTGACGACGAACAGATGTTTAGTGGCATGTTGGGGTAGTTTATTGCAGGGGAAAACACCACGAAAATATTTCTGCGTTTTGGGATGGGAAGAGAGACGTTGGAAAATTTCGAGTGTGTTCATGATTAGTCAAGAAGAATGTTGCGAGCTGCATCAATTTCGAGAATTTTTTGAAATTCTGCGTATACAATCACATTCACTGTTTTGGGGAGCGCCTTCTGAAACGTTAGGTTGATTCGCACTGTGCCTTGATGAATGAGTTGCAGATGGTCCTCATTGGCCAGATTGTCCGGGCTAAGATCAAATGCAAACAAAGTATTCCCTTGGGCGTAATGTTTATAACTGAGTGAGAAGTCTTCGTTGGAGAGAAACTTATTGGTAATGGTATGAAGTGAGAGGTAACTGCGAACGTAAGTGTTTTTCTCGAAGTCAGGCTTCAGAGGGTGTTGTGGAACATTCTTTCCGTCGATGGAAATATTAATGTTGTTGATATGAAAATGATGAAAGTTGAAAGGATTTTCTTTGAACGATCCATTGAACGATGTATTATCAACGAGTCCGACAATGACTCTCTTTGGAATTTGTCTGATGAAGGTGTTGTCAATGGAACCCTGTAAGTTGCCCTGGGGTAGAGAAAAGACTTTGCATTCTACACGATTAAGGGGGTATTTGGCTGTGGTGTCGAGTAAAGTTTTCGAATGAGAAATGAGAACACTGGGTGAGATTTTAAGTTTTCTAACGAACATAGAGGCATGTTCGATATGAATTTTGTAGGAAGGAGCATCTTCGGGTGAGAGTAGACAGAATGAATTTTTGTTTCGAATCATTCGAATGCGAAGATCGACATTATTGAGTAAGGCGAGTTTCTGCTGGAATAAATCGCAATGGAGACGTCCCAATAGATCGACTGTTTTACCTTCTTTGAAGAGTTCATATCGCTTTTTCAGCCCATCGTTTGTGCTGGTGGCAGGATCAAGTTCGTTAAAGGCACCTGGAGTGTCCTGGTACCATCCCGAAGCAGTTAGTTGCGAATCTTTTACATCTTGACCAAAATTCAAAAAAGTTTCAAAGTAAGCTCTATAACTGTAGTAATTATCAGAGTTCGAAACGAGCTTATCATTTAGGTAGACATCGATTTGACTGAAAAGGGAATGAAGAATGAGGTTGGCAACACTTACTTTGCCAGCAGCTGCAATCGCTTCATTGTTGACTCCTTTGACAATTCGAACTTGTAAATGAAGAAGAGTTTGTGAAAGATCCAAGTATTCCTCAGTTGCACCATTCACTAGAAATTCGATCGGTGCGCTGTCATTCAGCGACGAGATGGGATAAAATTCGCTATCTAAAGTATTATCGATAGAAATTGTTGTTGGTGGTACAGCAAAGAGGTCTAATTGATTGTGAAAACATTCGCAGCTCTTTGGATGGGGGAATTGCCGGAGGATGCCATTACGCTAGCAACTGAAAAATGTCTCCTTCTGGCTTTTGATGACGATGATATCTGCGCATCTTACGTTTCCTAGAGGGAGTTACTGCATTTCCGCCACTGCGTTTCCGTTTCCTTTTTCCGGTTCCTCGTTGAAACGCTGCAGACGAAAGAATATCAATGACAGTTTCACGAAATCTTGTTTTTGCGGCTTCTTTAAAGGGCGTTCCCTGTTCGATATCCTCTAAAAGTCGAGTTCCGCCACGCAAGGCCGACCGTCCTGCAGTGATGGCTATTTGTTTGAGGAAAGGTTGAACCCATCGTGAGAGAGATGAGAACAGTCCTCCTAGCCCGTGACCACGCTGATATCGACGTCCAATAAACACTGGTATTTCGCCATGACCTGCTTGGTTTGCGTAATATTGATCGCATTTTAAAGGGTCGCAGTAATAGGGAGTAGGGAGACGACGAACCATTGTTTTTTTTGTTTTTTTTAGCGAATAGAACGAAAATGCAGTTGCACTATCACTCGTCCTCTCTCAAATGGAATTGCAAGTCCTGCATCATCGCGCAGATGAATAGAAATAGATTTGAAAGAATGACGTAGTAGAGGTCGATAATAGAGATTGGGGTAGGATTCCGTGATGAGATCTCCGTCATTATCTCGAACTTGGACCATGCGTAGTAGTGGAGCCATTGTGTCTCCGACAACGCTGCTTTCCACAATATCCGAATAAATATAGATACTATAAAATCCTCCGTACAGATCGAGGACTGAAAGTGCTTCTTTGGTTTGGTAGAATTATTGTTCTCCTCCAAAACCAAAGATACCTGAAAGATGTTTCGAGAGGCGCAAATGATAGTTTCCCGATATGTGTACAGTGACTTTGCGAGAATAGGAATTGTAAGAAATTCGAATTCCTGTTTCCTCATTGTAACGATGTTCGATAACATCGTTAACAACTTTAGTAAACTGCTCCGGATCAGAATAATGGCCGGGAGCAATACTCAAAACATTAGTCTCGGGAGGGTTGACGGGATCGATGTTGACTTTAAGATAAAAAGAGTGAATCGAACTTGTATCGATGTTCGTCGATTTAGGAGGTTGTATACCTCCAACAGTCTCTCGAATAGTGACTAGTCTAAGAGAGGGGTCTAGTAAGTCTCGTTGGGATTCTAGTACACAGATGTCAAATACTAAAATTTCAGCCAACGATTCTGGCAAAGTGGCTTCCGAATTTCGAGGGATGGAGAGGAGCGCAGTTTGGGTAGCATCATTGTAGATGAATGTAATGTATTGCGAGAGTTGTTGAAATGTATGATTGGTAATTATTCGTTGAAAAGTATTAATCATGCCTTGTGTGCTCCTATAGTTTTGTCTAAGGGGTAACTGGACTAAAATGGAGGGATTTTTGGTGATCGTAAAATTTCCTCCGAGCTCCGAAACATTGTGCCATGTATGAGGATACTGAATTTCAGTGATTGCACATTCGTAACTATCATTCAGTTCTATTCGTTTTGGAAGTTTTGTAGTGAAAGAGGTAAGTGTATTGTCTGGGAAATAAAGAGCGCTGGAATTACTCGGTAAAGTAATATAAAAGTTATCTATACCTTGTGAGAGGTTGAAGAGTCTTTGCATCAATCCAGCTATTAAATTCGGGAGTGTAGCCGAGCCATCGAACTAGGTACTGCTTCGTAGATCCCCGACCTCGTTCGTCTAGAATTTTCTCCACGGGGTAATGAGAGTAATATGGTTTGAGAACTGCCTGTAATTCTAACGGATAGAAGGTTCCTTCAATGATTTCTCCCTTATCATCACATAGAATATAAACGGGAGGATTTCTTTTCACAACTCGGTCGATTGTAAAAACCTCTTTTGACCAGTGGCCTGTGTATCCTTTAGCAAAAGCTCTGCGTACACTGCTAACACGAAATCTGTCACCAGCTCGGAGGTTCGATGAGGAAGAGGCGGCGACGGCGGGAGAATGATAGAGGTTTTTCCAAACTTGTGATTGGTTAGCCTCGCTGACATCGTTGGGAGTCATTTTAATGCTGCGATGATACGTGTTGTTATACGCCTCTACTAGATCCTCTAAAACATCGATGTATCGATAACTTCCACTGTAATAAAAATATCTAAACATCGAGGATTTTAAGGAGCGGTGAAAACGTTCCACAATGGCAGCTTTAGTTTCGGAATGAGTTGTGAAAAAATGAATATCATATTCTTTTAAAAGATTTTGAAATTTACGGTTTAGAAATTTCTTACCTTTGTCTGTTTGTAGAAAATCTGGTATTCCCATTCTGCCTGATTCGAGAAGTGATCTAAAACCTTCTGTAACATGATTTGAACTTTTTGATTTTAAAGGAATGACGAAAGATTTTTTAGAAAATACATCGATAACTGTCAGTAGGAATTCATATCCGTCATTGTAACGACTGAGTGATGTGAGATTGACCAGATCGCTCTGCCATTACTGATGAGGACCTTCTACCATAATTCTATTTCTCGGGTAACGATATCGAAAGGGACGAAATAGAGTATACGTATCGATGGATTTCAGCCAATCCTTTACTTGTCCGATAGTGATATCGGGACGAATTTGTTTTGCAGCTCTGTATAATTTGGCAATCCCTCCGAAAGAACCGTGTTGTTTTGGATCAAAGTAGATTTCACGAAGAAAAGCGTCAATATTCGTTGAAATCTTCGTACGTTTTCCAAAGGTGCAAGACTTCTTCGAATGGAGGGGAGACATCGGCTTTCGTTTTCTTGCGACGGTGGGACGGAGATAGCTCGACTTCGATATCGACGACTCCTCGAGGTCCCGATACGATTCTCGAGTAATAGATCCAATTCGGACTGCAACGATTGTAGTTTTTGAAATAGGGGTTGATGTATATGAAATGTTTCAGACGGTACCAAACTCTGTTGAACCATTTCCTCGGGTAAGACGATTAATTTTTTGAGTGTGTCCATTATCCACGTCCCAAGACTGAACCTAGTAAACCTCCCAGGGCTGGAATTAAGAAAGGGAGGATTGCACCACCCGTCTGCACCAGTATTCGTCTATGGCTCTGCACACTCTGTTTCGATTGTACTAGGGCTCTCAATGTCTTTTTGTATCGTTGGAGTTTACATTTCTGACTGGGAGTGATCGAAACAGTTCCATTCAAAACGTTCTTGATGACTTCGCAAAGACAGCGTATGAAATCGTCCGATCCGTAACGGAGAACTCCTTTGAGTTGTGGAGGATTTAAGGATGGCAATGCTTGGAGTAACTGCCTGTATTTCATAAGACGGCGAGGCAATCCTCTCCTCATGATGCTCTGATGACGAGTGAGATGCTTCATCCTTCGGAATTATGGATCGAATAGATGATGAGAGGGGTGTCGGGAAAAATTCCCGTACGAATGCGAAACGTATCTCGTGTTTTAGGTTTTAGATCAATGAATAAATATCCATACGGTTTACTCGTAGCATCTTTGTAGGCTTCGAGGAAAAGTTTTTCGTTTTCGGGAAACACTTGTTTCGCGAAGTAGAGAATCTGTTTCCGGTCACGAATATTCCTAAATAAAATGAAGTAATGGGTATTTAACGAGATCGTTCTATGCACTTTGTCCTGATAGAAGAGATTCTGCACTAAATAGATAACGCTGATGTTTTTATGATGACTGTATTTCGTGAATAATTGTTCAACAACTTCCTGGAATTTTGAAGATCCCATAAGATCATCTAAAATAAGTAGCTTTCGCTGAAGGGTGTTTAGAGTCTGTAGTTTCGGGATTCCTTCGAAGAAGTGTACGAAACTCGAATATTCCGACATCCATGATTGATAAACTCCATAGTACCAAACAATTTTCTCGGGTGGTGGTTCAATTAAAATATCTCTGTAATACAAAAGTTTCTTGACCAGTTCGGTTTTCCTGCAAGATGTAGCTCCGGCTATCAAACAAGTGAACGGATGTTTTAAACTGAACGTGTTATTTTCCACAACTTCCATCGCTCTGTCTGCCAACCAGACACATCGCACGATCTTTTAAAAAAATTCCTTTCTTATGGGTTAAGCATTTACAAATAAATGAGACTGGAGAGAGTAATTAATCAAACATTTTTTATTTAAGCTTTGGATGAAAAAAAAGATATACAAAATAATAAAACTTATACGATCTTTAAAAAAGTTATGTAGAATATTAAAAATGATTCAATGCTTATAAAAAACGGTATTACATGCTTTTTTTATATAAAAAAAGTACGTATGCATATAATAGCTTTTGTCTGATTTTTTTCAAAATCCATAAGGAATTGTAACAAGTTTGGTAGGGAGGATAATACGTTTGTCAAAAACTGCTGTGTACCTTTTTATTTCGTTTCTACTCACAATCTTTCTATCATTAGTCCTTGCTATCTTATGTTTGTTTCTTATGATTGTTTCAGTAGGTACATCATCATTTATCAATTCACGGACCATCTTTTCCATCAGATCTATATCTATATGTTTCTTTGTTTCATACGATAAATAGAATCCACGGATTTTCATGACGATGAAGGAAGGCTCATCGGGCATTGAGGATTTTACTTCGAATGCATAATTTTTAGGTCCAACGGTACAAAATCTTGTTATCCTATATTGACCGCCAAAATCTTTTTTAATCTGGACTGACATATCACCTAACATGTTTCCAGCGAGAATTGGACATTCACACTCCTTCTTGTGAGTAAAAAACACAGAGTCAGTGTCTGTGTACATGCAAGCACCTCTCAGTAATTCCATGTAACTGAGAATTTGTAAACGGGCATGGCATGTAACAAAAGCGGCAAGTATGAGATTTGTATGACCACCAGTTGGAAGAACTTTGGTATCATCTTTCCACTATATCTGGGCAATCTTATCATTATTGAAGAAATTAACGCTACTGACTGTTTTGGTATCTTCATTTAACAATTTAAAGAACTCTTTCGGATCATTTACAAATTTGGTCTGAGTTCTCTGTACTGATTGAGCAAGTTTCCCATAAAAGCTGTTGAGGCATGTCTTGGCCAAATTCCTCAGAGGCATGTTTTTTTTAATATCTCTGTAATCTAACTCAATTCCTTCATTTTCAACAAAATCTTGAATGTAATCCTTCCTCTGTTCTTCTGTAATACAATTCGAAGGAAATCCTTCGCTGCTTTGTTTGATCTTGAGAAACATGTTTATGTAGTCCGTAAACAATCCTCCAGAACGTTTTTGACGATTGTATTGTTCTGTCACCGGAAAGTGCCATACATGATATAGCTCCAGAATTTTATAGCCACGTTTCAGAGCATACTGTACTTCGAAAGAAACCCATGTTCCTAAAAGACTTCTGGTCTCATCTTCATGAGTGCATCTAATTTGATTTTTTCTCTAAAGACATGTTCGGCAAAGAGGAAAGAACAATTTCTTTTCAAATCGATAGGGCAAAACTGGATGAAAAACTCCTTTTGGCGGTATAACTTTGCATTTGATAAGCCCACAAAAGTTTGATATATTTGTACTCGTAAACTTGTTTAAAATCTGACGAATACCTACACAATATTTTCTGTATTTCAATACATAGGGATAGAGGCTTAGAATGTCAAAATACCTAACAACTTCATCGTCGTTAGCATTATGTAAAAGCTGTATTGCTTCTACTCTTCCTCCGAAGTATGCATCTCTCGGATCAATGGGGGCTACAATCGCGAATTGCTTGACACTCTCTCTTATTAAATTGGCATTCCGATATTTTCTCATACTAAAAGCCGTGAGAGAGAAAAGAGTTTTCTTTTTCCAATGTCTGCTCGTACAGTTCCTGCATAGTACAATGTGAATGTGGATGTCTAAGACCTCTCTGTTTGTAGCAAAAAATACAACCATGGAAAAAACATCCGTAGAATTCGAAGACGGTACGAGTAGGTGCATGATAACCGTCCACAAACCATCTATCTAATAATTTTCGTTCTTTCGAATTGCCTGCATGCTCAATGGTGATATTTCTCTGAGACTCGATTAATGAAAGCCATTGAAGAGCCACTTTCGAATACTGTCGAGGAGATCGAAATCCCACTTCAGAAATCAGGAGATTGGTGTTTTCTTTAAGAAATAGAGATCTAAACACCTTCATGCATGCGGCAGAAATAGTAAAGCTATTTCGAAATGGACAATGGGCAGTAACTTTGGCAAACAAATCCCTGAATTTCAAACAGCTATGTTGCAAGATCTGCACATTGCTGATACAATATTGGATAATCTCTCTCCTAAAATCAAAGGTTACATTGCCTTGACTTTTATACCAATCATCGAATTTTTGAAAATCCTCCGACTTCATTGATTGGGGGTTATAATAGTGAGATGCAGGTATCGGTCCTACATAGTTGTAATTCTCTCTTTGAAGAGATACGGAAAATATCCCTTCTTGATAGATACATCCTCGATCTCGAACATTTTAGGAAGTGTAGCCAGGCTAGTTGAAAAATAAGCAAAGGAATCGAGGAAGAGAATCTTTCCAATTTGCATGTATAATATCTTGTTACCATCAAATATAAGCTTTGGTTTCAGGTTGTTTTGAATGAAATATTGCAAAATGAAATGATTGTCATAGCCCTTGGAATTATGGCCGATAAAAGTAACTTCTACATCGTTATACTCTTTCAAGAACCAGCTACAAAATTCATCCCGAGCTTCATCCCCGAAGAATGCTCTCCATTTCATCCCCGTTTGGGGGGCACAATTTAGGCAATAATCATTCGTGGTTGTTCTACATATATCACAACAAATCTGCGCTGCGCAAAGATTCACAGAATGCTCCACGATCTCATCACTGTGTTTGTCTTTATCAATCACATCTTCCATCCGACATTCAAAATCGTAAAATACGAATCTTGTATTTTTAACATTCTCATCAATTTTAGGGAGTTTGATTACTTTTATGAAACAGTGATGATTTGATTCTACATACATTTTGCAGTTGTTGCAATAGTTGAAAAAGCACAAATGGGTTTTTCTAGAGAGCATATCTCTTTCTCTATTACATCGTTCGCATTTCACAAATTGCTCACAGACAGTGAGTTTCATAGTACCTTTCAAAAAGGAAAGAGCCTTATGATTTTCAAAACATTGAGGATTTTTAAACCAACGGCGACAATATTCGCACTGACACCATTTTTCAATATTGCAGTTGCCCGTATGTTTGCAGACCCAACAGTAAAAAGTGCAATGATGACTGTTCTTTCTCCAATATTTTTTGAAACATTTTATGCAGAAATATGGTGAACCGTAAAATCCAGTTAATTTTGTTATCATGGCAAAATGAGAATCATACAGATATAGATAAATTTTACGATCATTTTCAGGACCTACAAAAATTGGCTGGTCTGCGTCGTCTTTCGAAATCACATATATCTGAAATTTGCCATGGAGATAATTCTGAAACTGCTGTACCTCCTCTAAGCCTGCGAGTGCTCCCATTTTAACAGAAGCCTTTTTATGTAGCACCAATGCACATTGAAACTGGACAGCTCGGCCACGAACGATGGATTCTTTCATCGGATCCTTTTCAGCAATTGCAATAGCTGTCACCAAAGCACGTGCCAAACACGTTCCATCCTTCATGTTTTTAATTGTAATTATCGAATTCTTTGCTCTGAGCCACTCGATGAAAGAAACATTACCCTTTTTCTTATATCTACCGCCAGCCGGCATAAGTACTTTAATAATCTTTACTCTTCACTCTTGATTGAAAGCAAGTACTTTGTTAGACTGTGCCAAGCGTTCCAACAATGCAATAATTTGATCAACGTTAAATGCATCTCTTCTTCTGAAAGACAGCCAGGCCGGGCGTTCGAAAGAATTGCTCTCAATCGAAATTCCAATTATATCTCTTTCTCGCGAGCCTTCCAGCAATCTATCCATGAGATACATAAAGAGCATTTCCACCAATTTCATTATTGGAATCTTTTCTAAATTCATCGAATGGATTTCATCAAATGTAGGAATCCTCATTGATACATGATATTCACTTGCTTCTGAATGAAAGCGTCGTACCGGACGATGTACGACATGTTTTATCTGAATCAGTTTTTCAAAAAGTGAGACCTTATTTTGTTTTACTATTTCATAATCGGAACTAGAATCCGACTCCCAACTATCTCTTAAAATTATGTCCGACGTCGAGCTGTCACTGATATCATCACTTTCCAATAGATTCAAATTTACACCCGAAGTTGATGGTCGATTCAAATCCATAATTCTACTATGTACATAAGCATTTATAAAAATAGAAGCGAGCAAAAAAGTCAGACAAAAGCAAATTTGTAAATAAAAAAAAGCATGTATTTACCTCAACATCTTTAGTATGTAATCATTTGCCCGTCTTGGAAAACATTCTCGGATCCTCCGACTTCACCGCCTCTTCATCCGACAACAAGGCTCGTAGAAGCTCTGATTTGCGGGGACGTCGGCCTCCTACCTCCTTTTTCTTCGCTGCGTTGTTGATGTTTCGACCGTCTTGGATAACGCTCTCGGACCCTCCGTTACATTCCTCGTCAGACTGCCCCTGTAGAATCTCCGTCTTGCGTGGACGTCGAACTCCTTGTGGTTTCTTCGTCGCCTTTGCAGGGGTGCTGCTTCGTTTCAATGGTGAAGATGGCAAATCGTCTCCGTCCTCCAAGATATTCTCTTTTAAGTGTAAAGAGAGGGCTTCGATCCCGCTCTTAATTTCTTTGGAGAGATATCTTGTCAGAGTTTCGAACATCGACTTGCTCAAGGAAATTGAGGCATCGTAGTAAGTAAAAATAAATTTTACTCCCGACTCCTGAGAATATCTAATTTCGAGTTTTCTCCCCTCAGTAAGAGAAATTATGGCACCTACTGGAGTTGTATTGGACCCCTTCTTTACGCTGTTTTGGTCGGAAATCTCCATTTGCTTCAACACGTCGACAATTCGTCCTATTCTGTGATGTAGAATGGCCGCATCTTTAGGACAGAGGGTAATCCCATCCTTTGTCGCTATCAATCCAGACCCAACTTCGATATATTTTCGAATGTGTATACGCACAGCTCGCTTAAATATGCATGCCTGGACCAAGACACCTCTTCCCAAATGGTATGTATGCTCTGGGAGTTGGGTTCCAGGAGCTAACTAAAATTATAAAAAAAAGAAAAAACAAACCTAAACATTTCAATTATTATCGAAACTATGTTTTAGATAATTAATCTTTTCAATAACAACAATAAGGAGGAAAAAAGAAATCATAAGTTATACTTACATTAAAAAATTCCCCAGCTAAGTCGATCTCAATGATAGAAGAAGCAGCCATCATTCAGTGGTCAGGAACAGGATGATTTCTGTAGATCGAGTGAGACTTTATATATATTTTTGAATGAAGGACAACATAGCATTACGACCATCCCACAACTTCTCTGTGATTGGTTAATAAACTATGTAGCCATAAATCTTAAAGTTATGCAGCTGTTTTCACATCTAGTAAACACTCTCATTAACTGTTTTATTTTTTCATGCATTATTTCATCACTAAACTAGAATTTTCTGGGGACATGATTATGAGAAACTTGTCCTCGTCATTTTCTCAGAAGATCTTGAGAACATCTGTTTTCACATTTAGTAAATAATCTCATTAACAGTTTTATTTTTTTCATGGATTATGGCATCACTGAACTAGAATTTTTGGGGGGGAGATGATTGTCAAATTACATTTCTTTCTTGACTGGATTATGAGAAAGTTGTCTCCATCAGTTTCTCAAAAAATCTAATAATCTCGTTTTTTTTTATCTCGCAGAAGCTTTTGGAAATTGATAAAATAAAGTGATATGGTTATACAAATTATATAGCCATAAATCTTCTAAGTAGATTTTTTAATACTAATAGTTATGGAACCGTTATCACGTTTAGTAAATTAGTCTCATTAACTGTTTTTTTTTTATTTTTTAATGCATTATTCCATCACTGAACTAGAATTTTTAGGATATGATTATCCTTTAATTACATTTTTTCTTGAATAGCTTATAAGAAACATACCTTCACTAATTTCTCAAAAGATCTAATGATCTCAAGAAATATTGGAACATTTTTATTTTTTATTTCGCAGAAGATTTTGGCAAATATCTTAGCAACATTTCTAATAAAATATGAAGTGAAACTTTTAAAAAATCATTTTAATTTTACCTCTCAACATTTTAGATCTCTCTTTTCTTTTTTTTTCGAAAAATTATTTTCTCAAAAAATATAGAACAGGAAGTCATATTTAAAAACTAAAATTAAATGGTGAAAAGAGTTTTAGAATTCTATTCCCATCTTAATAAAGTGTCAGATTAACGAGAAATTAAAAAACTCTCTAAATATCGCTTCACAAGATGCTCTTCAGGAAAAATTAGGTCAACCATCTGTCACCACATCTCGGAAGTAGAATTAAGAACTTAATATCTTGAAAGTCCGTAAACAACATCTGGTGTTATTAAACAAATCAACTAAACGCATATTATCTCTCATTCCTCCATCGGGACAACTTCACTTCGAATTGCAGTCCGTTTACAGAATATCTACAACCTCTTGAGGGTAGGAGAAAAATTCATCTTCTAAAAACCTAATCTCTATCATTCAGAAAAAATGTTCGAAGTCTTTATTTATATTTTAAATTTAGAAGAAATTAGTATACATTATATTACTGTCTCACAAAATGATGAGATATTAATATTTGAAAGGATTGAAATTCAAAACACTATTAATATGATTTATCAGGAAGATTTTATGAATATTTATTATGCAAATCTTCACGAAATTATAACATTCAATTTATCGAATTCAGAAACTATTAGTTTTCAAATTTATAGTGAAGAAAATGTAATTAAACTTCGTTATACGAAAATTGATACAATTTTCGAAGTCCTTCAATCAAATGAAATTTCTTCTAGTGATGGAGAATTAGGACATAATTTAGAAAATGAATTTCACTCAGACAACGAAGTCCAAAATCCATCAATCACATCTACAACAAATTAAGGTAAGTTTTCTTTATTACATATATTTTATGTTCTAAATTTCATTATCAAAACAATTATAATTCTTCATGAAATCTGTCATTCGATGTTGCGAACTAACCAAACTCTTTTACGCTCACTATACATCATTCTCAAAGATAAATGCATGTTTCATGGACGAATAAGTCTGTTTTTAGTACATAGATTGATTTCTCGAAATGTACTAAAAATTTCTCTCGATCCCTCCAACTCTTTTCACTTTTTATAAACCGGACAAAACGGAAGTTTCAAGGTCAAAACTGTCCTAGAACATTGTTTTTAAGGACAAAACGGACGTTTCAAGGTCAAAACTGTCCTAGACCATTGTTTTTAGTGCGTACTGGAGTATATATATTACTAAAGTCCATTATAACATTTGAATAAAATAATAAAACATTAAGGATAGTCATTGAATGAAAATTATGCATAATAAATGTATTAATAGATGACTCTCGCCTGCTGTAGCAGAATCTTATTCAATATTCTAATTTTTTTTGTTCTGTATTTAGCATTTTTCATTATAATAAGAAACCTACACGCACAAGAAAAAGGAATCACTGATCTGTGTTTTGCAATTTCGATATCGGGAATACAGAACAACTGTTTCAGGCTTCCTAGCCTTCGGCTTCCTTTTTCTTGTGCTGTATGTTTCTTATTATAATATAAATTATTTCCGCACGTTAAACTTGTCGTTACATGTATTATTTTTATAATTTAATCCTTCACAGACTAAGTTGTTATTAGCGGGGATTAAATTCTGCCTTTTTTTATTCTTATTTTACATATTGTTATGTAGGGCTATTTATTTGTTGACTTTTGTTTCCTTTCTATGTTTCTTGGGATCACCGACTGTAAGATACTGGACGAATTCAGCTGATGATGGCGAGGAAGCTTGAATAAACGTCATAAACGTCAACCACTCAGGCAAACTGAAAGATATGGCGGCGGCGACGGCGCGCTGGGTCAGTTTCCACATAATTTCCAGGTGGTATTTATAGTTAATGAGATGCACTTAGTTATGTACTCATAATGTGTATGAAACAGATATGTATAATCACAATTTAACACGGGTGATGTCGCGGGGCAACGCTAGTATTGTATAAAAACATTTAGGTACATAAGGAAATTTTATTCTCCTTAGTCTTCATAAGTGTCAATCAAAAAGATTCTGAAAAAGGAAGAAAATTCTTTGAAATAAATACCATATCATAGTCTTACTGGGTCTTCTTCCGGTTTTAAACATAAGGAAGACAACTCTGTTATTTGTGTTAAATAATTTTAACTGCTTTGTAATAATGAATTACCTTTATTTTTATGTTCTTGGGATTTTTCTGCATCAGAAGAGAAAATCAAACTCCTCCTAAAGAAAGAAAATGAATAAGAATTAAAGGAAAAGAATTTTATTTATAAGAGAATTATAAAAAATCTTCATAACCACACGTTATCCTTTAAAACTCTTTAATCGTGATATTTCGCAATCTTTTATCAAGATTGCTTCGTCGGACGTTAGATATAAGTTTCAAAAACTTATTCCCTAAGATACAGAATTCATAACAATGATAGAATTTACAATAGTATAGCATTTGTAAAAAACAAGGGTAATACATCAATAATGCTACATTATTATCAAGATACAATATGATGGGAAATATGATTTTTTTACAAATGCTATACCATTGTAAATTCTATCATTGTTATGAATTCTGTATCTTAGGGAATGAGTTTTTGAAACTTATACCTAACGTCCGACGAAGCAATCTTGATAAAAGATTGCGAAATATCATGATTACAGAGTTTTAAAGGATAACGTGTGGTTATGAAGATTTTTCATAATATTCAGTGAAATTCAGTTTTTAAATTATAAGAGAATTGTAAATTTCCTCCAATGAAAAATTAAGACTAAAATTAAAAGGCAGTTGCAATAAAACAAAAATCAGCATTCGAATAAAAAAAAATTAAAAATTACCTTTCTGGTTCGATTATGGGGAGGATTTGGGAACGGCTTTTATCGAGAAGGCGGGTTTGGGCTGATGAGTCCGTTGAAGGATGAAACGGCCGGTCCCAAATCCTCCCCATAATCGAACCAGAATGGCAATTTTTAATTTT
This sequence comes from Thereuonema tuberculata, assembly GCA_023159025.1. Taxonomy (NCBI): domain Eukaryota; kingdom Metazoa; phylum Arthropoda; class Chilopoda; order Scutigeromorpha; family Scutigeridae; genus Thereuonema; species Thereuonema tuberculata. The sequence continues at coordinate 35,130 of JAFIDM010046857.1, forward strand.
TTTATATTCAGGTGCTGATTTTGGTTTTATTGTTCGTTGTTTCAGACCACGTTAATTTTGATTTAATTAAAGGGCAGTTCTTTACAAAATCATGTTTCACTGAACTCTTTACTATTCTTACTTTTAATTATTAGAATAAGTTTAATTATTAGATTACGAAATGTTGAGGTTACGTGTATTATTTTAAAATTACTTTGATATGAATCCATGTTTTACAATAACCATCCACTGAACTGAATTGAACTCAAATGATAAACATTGAAAGCATTCAATGGAAAGATCTAAAATTTAACAAAATAATTTCATTCACTGACTTTGACACTTACTCAACAATTGTTATTCCACTTTAAAACTGAAACTTAACGAAAATACCGTATTTACTCTTTCTTTTTTCCAAAGAAGTGTCTCTTCACAAAAGCTTCTCTAACGTTACTTTTATCCTTTTTATTTTCACAAAATATAAACTTTTCACCAGCTACACCTGAGATAATCCATATTCCAACGCAGATATTTCAACCTAATCCACTTAACAATAGCGATTTTTTTCCAAGAAGTGTCTCTTCACAAAAGCTTCTCTCATTCATTCATAGTTCTCTGCCAAGGGCAGGTCCTTCACTGCAAACCCAGCATTCTCCAATCTTTCCTATTTTCTGCCTTCCTCTTCGTCTCCACATAAGATCCATTTACCATAATGTTGTCGATCATCTTTAATCTTCTTCTGCCTCGAACTTTTTTACCGTTCACCATTCCTTCCAGTGCATCCTTCATTAGGGAGTTTCTTCTCAGCCAGTGACCCAACCAGTTTCTTTTTCTCTTCCTGATCAGTTTCAGCATTATTCTTTCTTCACCCACTCTTTCTAGCACAGCTTCATTTCTTATTTTGTCTGTCCATTTCACATGCTCCATTCTTCTCCATATCCACATTTCAAATGCTTCTAGTCGTTTCTCTTCACTGCATCGTAATGTCCATGTTTCTGCCCCATATAATGCCACACTCCACACAAAGCACTTCACTAGTCTCTTCCTTAGTTCTTTTTCCAGAGGTCCGCAGAAGATGCTCCTTTTCCTATTAAAAGCCTCCTTTGCTATTGCTATCCTCCTGTTAACTTCTTGACAGCAGCTCATATCACCACTTATAGTACACCCTAAGTATTTAAAGTTCTTCACTTGTTCCAATGTCTCATTCCGAATACTTATGTTTATCTTCTTTGTCTTTCTTCCGATAACCATAGTCTTTGTCTTGTTTACATTTATCTTCATTCCATATTTTTCACAGCTGTCATTCAGCTGCAGTAGCATATCCCTTAGTATCATCTCCTCTTCTGCTAACAATGCCATATCATCAGCAAATCTTATGCACTTTATTCTTCTTCCTCCTACTATCACCCCTCCCATGTTCTGAAAACAATTCGTCACTATCTCCTCCAAGTAGATGCTAAACAGCGTAGGTGATAGAGGGCATCCTTGTCGCACCCCTCTCCCTATTCCACTTCCCTTTGACAATTTTTCTCCTATTCTGACTTTGACTCGTTGTTTCATATAAAGATTAGTTATTAGCCTTCTCTCTTTCCAATCCACACCAATTTTCTTCAAGATTTCCATAAGTTTATTCCAATCCACTCTGTCAAAAGCCTTTTCCAGGTCCACAAATACTGCATATACGTGTTTATTTTTTTCTAGATATCTTTTGCCAATTGTTCACAGCAGTCCAATTGCATCTCTCGTACCTTTTCCTTTCCTAAAACCAAATTGCTCTTCTTCCAACTCTCCTTCCACCTTAGAATATAAACGTCTGTTCAGTATTCGCAGAAGAATCTTCGCTGAGTGCGATATAAGGCTGACAGTCCTGAACTCATTGCACTTCTTTGCATTATTTTTCTTCGGTATTGGCAGCAATACTGTTTCCATGAAATCATCAGGCCATTCACCTTTCTCATATATTTCATTGCATAATGATAGTATTTGCTTCTTGTCTTCACCCAAGCATTTTACTAACTCAGTGTGTATTCCATCAACTGCTGTTGCTTTCCCATTCTTCATTTCCCTAATCGCTGGCTCAACTTCTTCCCTTAGAATACAACATCCTTTTTCGTCTTCTGATACAGCTGTTTCATCTTCTATAGCTAAGTAATCTGAACGATTCCCTGTCTCATATAATTCTTCTACATACTTCTTCCATCTGTTCAAAATTCCTTGTTTGTCGGTTATTTCATTGCCGATTTCGTCTTCTATCAACCACATGGACTTCTTATTCTTATTTGTGAAATCCAAACATTTTACTTCGCGGTACATTAAATCATATCTTCCTTTCCTCTCTAGATCCTCTATTTCTTCACATTTCTGTTTCATCCAGTCTTCCTTCGCCTTATCAGTTACTCTTCTTAGTTCGTTGTTTAGTTTCTTGTAATTTCTTTTACCTTCTTCTGTGTTGATGTTTTTCCATTTTCTCCTTTCCTCCATCTTCTCCAACATTTTCCCTGTGACCCAAGGTTTCTTATTACTCTTACCTTCTCTGTATCCTATTGTTTCTTCCGCTGTTTCCTGTATACAGCTTTTTAGATGAGTCCAGTATTCATTACTATTTTCTGGTGCGGATTCTAAATTAGAGGCTTTCTTTTGAAAATGTTCTTCAAATTTTCTTTTTTCCTCTTCGTTCATAAGTTTTTCTATATCAAACTTCTTCGTCACTTGCCTTCTTCTTATCTTTTTCAGACGAATATCTACTTCGCCTATCAGTAGGACATGATCAGAATTAATATCCGCTCCTGGTAGAATCTTTGCATTTTTTAAGCAATTTCGGTATCTTTCCTGTACGAGTATATAGTCTATCTGATATCTACTGTCATCCCTTGGGCATGTCCACGTGTATCGTCTTCTTTCATGCTGTTGGAATAACGTATTTCCAACAATCATTTCATTCCGTTTACAGAAATTTACCAAAGATTCTCCTCTGTCATTTCTTTTTCCCAGTCCAAATTTTCCAACCGTTTTTCCATCTTGTCCTTCTCCTACTACTGCGTTCCAGTCGCCCATTAGGATTACACATGCACCCTTCTTCTCTTTCTCAACTATTTCTTCTATCTTCTCGTAGTTTTCTTCCACTTTCTCGTCTTCTAATCCACTATGTGGCATGTATATTTGCACTAGCACTAAGTCCAATTTTTTCCCTTGTAGTCTCACCATTATCATCCGGTCATCTACATAACGCACTGATATCACTTTATCTTTCACACATGGTCCCAGTAGTACACCAACACCATGACTTCCTTTACAGTCACCATTTGAATAAAACATTCTAAATTCTTCACTCACCAACTCACCACTATTTCTCCACCTCACTTCTGATATTCCCATCACATCCACTCTGTTTCTTCTCATTTCTTCCTTCAAGTTTTCCAACTTCCCCGCTTGAAGAAGAGTTCTCACATTCCATGATCCAATCCTCAATCTTCATTTCTTCTGTCGGTTGAATTGCGTCATAATGTAACCTTCCTCAGTATCCCCCTCCCGAACATCCGAACGGGGGGATAGTTTACGTCCGGAATTTTTTGCTGAGGAAAGATTCATCATGCCATGTTTGCAGTTTTTCTTGGGAAAAGTAAATGCGGTAGCTTCCCGTTGCTTTCCGCACACCACTCTCTCTTTCGCATCTTAAAAGATCCCAGGGGGCCCCGCGTGGAGGTGAGGAAAGTGGATTTGACCAATTAGGCCCTCCGGACTTCACCGAAATTTACCGCATGAGTTAAATATCAGTTCCATCAGGGTTTTTGACCCGATCAGAGACCGGGAAATCATAATCTTCTCTAACGTTACTTTTATCCTTTTTATTTTCACAAAATTTAAACTCTTCACCAGCTACACCTGAGATTATCCATATTCCAACACAGATATTTCAACCTAATCCACTCACATATTTTTGGAGAAGTATTGACATATTTTAGAAGCTCTGCTAAAAACTGGGAAGAAAGAACAACAGTTGTGCGTGGGTGGGTTTCAAAACACAAATTGTTACAAACGCCGAGAAAAACGGTTGTCAAGGAAAGACTATTGACAGTGGAATCGAAATTAAAACGCTACTGGAGGAACCACAAAGAAAAACTAAGACCACTTCTAAATCATTTTGAGTTCCAAAGTGCTACCAATACCCGAACATACATAGAAAAGTCTGAGTTACGGAACTACGAAATAACGGGATAGAAGTCACCCATGAAATGGTCCAAAGGAAAAAATTGCAAAGAGGAATGAATGACATTTCAACTGAAGATTTGAAAGCTAGCTGAGGTTGGGCAGTTGGATTTAGGAGAAGAAATGATCTGAGTTAACGGAGGGGAATAACTTTGGCTCAGTGACTACCAAGGAACTACAAGGGAAAGATCGACGTTGACTTTCCTAATTCACAAACGCCCACAACAGGATTTCGTCCTCTCTCAAATTGGTCACGGTCATCAAAGATTTTTACTTTAAAAATGAATTAAATCATGTTAATAACTGTTTTATGAATAAAATACTATAGAAACAGAAGTCGATATTTACTATTTATTTATTTTTAACCATATTTCTTTATTTCGTTTTTTCTTAATGTTCCAAATCAATTCTTATTCCCCATTTTTGTAAGAGAAAATTTCACAAAAAAAAAGAACGACAATTACGCAAGAAAATACGGTAATAAATAAGTTTTAACTGTTATATTTCAGAGCTTATTTCAGAGCTTATTTCAGAACTTGTTGTATTTCAGAGTTAAAAATATCTAAAGTCTATCCACAATAAATCCCTAAATAATTCTAAATAAATTTCATTTGAAGGGAATGAGGAAATAATTGACAAGAATATTGGATTGAAGCGAAAAATTAAACTGAAAAGACACCCATATCTTTAAAATGGTGTTTTGTAAATATAAATAAAACCTGACAGAACAATTTCGGCTCCTTGTTAACCACGTGGCATTCTTCAGGTGATTGTACAAATTTTAAAATGATATGAATTTATATATAATTTTTCATTAAATTTAAACCAATCAAATCAAAATAAAACATTTCTTTCATTATTCAAAGGATGATCTTGTGTCGAAGATTTAGGTATTCTTATTGGTTAAAATGAGAACTAATATTTCCAGACGACAGGAAGGAATGTAGTCCATATTCATATTTGGTAGGACACAATTAGATACAGGTGAGGAGAATATCGTAGTTAGGACAGAAACTGATGAATTTTCATTTTCAAGAAATGCAACATGAAACTAACGGTAATATCTCTTCCAATACAAACGAACTTTAACTTGGATACAGTTGATGGTTACAAGAATTGATGGACAGCCAGAAGTTATATAGGTTCGATCAACACTTATTTTGGTAATGACTTCTTGATCAGGAGTTACATAGGTTCGATCAACACTTATTTTTGGTAATGACTTCTTGATCAGGAGTTACATAGGTTCGATCTACAATTATTTTGGTAATGACTTGATGATCAGGAGTTACATAGGTTCAATCTACACGTATTTTGGTAATGACTTCATGATCAGGA
>JAFIDM010046874.1:0-13843 GCA_023159025.1 Thereuonema tuberculata
GTTGTTGCGTGATTTCGTTTGAATTAGATCCAAGTTTTAAGAAGGATGTTATTTACTAGTGTAGCAGAGATAATAATACAGGTTGATTTTAAGAAAAACTATTTTTTTTTCTTTAAGATTAAATGTTTGTGTTGGGAAAAGTCGAGACAAAGTACAATATAGTTTATTGAAATTCTATAATGAAAGACTTTCGAATTATAGCTAACAACAATTAGTATTTTAGTTTCAATCACTAACAAAATGATTTATTAAAGAGTGCATGGATTTTTCTGTCTTTAACAACTGACTTTTAGTAATTAATATATAAAAATTTTTATATCTCTGTAATAGTTTTCTATTTTTAAGGATTGAACTGAAAGTGTTTGAACACAACCAGGAAATTCTTTAGCAAAACTCCATGAATTTGAGGTCATGACTGGTCGTTGGCTCTGAAAAATGTCAGAGATAATAAATTGGATTTCATTCACTCGACCCGGAAATACAATTTTTCGGGGGGTGTATATAAGGGGACTCTTTGAAGAGGGGCTTCCTATCATTTCTCAACCACGAGTAAAGTTGGAACTTTTCCTTGCATCCAAGTCTTGATTAAATCAATTTCTGTTTCCTGAAATGGCTTTCATCCACGATTTCGAATCAATGTCTCAACGAATTGCCCTGGTAAGTTAACTTTATTTAATTCTTGATATTTTTTTTTTTTATATGACATTCAGTTTAAAAAGAAAGAAAGAAAGAAACGAAATTGCTAAAATAATATGTTTTCCTCTCTTTTTTTTCATCTCCGTGTGTTTTCCATGTGCTTTGCGCTAAAAAAAAAATAAAATAGAAAATGAAAATGCCTGAAGCTGATCCTGATACATTCACGTTAGGAGATTATTGTTACGCTGTTGTTAAACTCTACAATACGGAAAAATACTTGCATTTATCCAAATCGTACCGACATAAAGAGGAATGCCGATTAATTGAAATTGGGTTGGGCATTTACATAAGCGAAAAAGCGGCGGAATTCATGGTGCAGTTTAAACATACAGTTCGTAATTGGGCTCTGAATGCTGAGACGGCATTGCGCAATCGCCAGTGTCCGTACCTACCAGTTTTTAAAATCTATGACAACCTAATAGGCCAAATCACTGAGTGGATCCAACGAGGTGGGGGTTCAATTGAGTCAAGGGTCGGCATTTATTTCATTAAAAAAGGCTACCTGGAATCATTTGATTTTTTTTTTAGAGGGTCCCATATTAAATGGGAAAATTCTATCCACTGCGCCAAAACCCACATGGAAATACGCCGGAGAACATTCAGGTGGCAACACGGAAAAACCAATTGAAGAAACAATTGACTTGACGGCTGTAGATTATGATGTTGTACCCTAAACTCTTCTTATTCCGTTTTGCAGTGATACGGAAGACGAGGACACGGAAGAATTAATCCCTTCAAAGCAACCGACAACAGCAGCTTTAAAACCGTCGAAAACATTGAGGGAATTCGGCAAAAAAAGAAAACTCGAAGACGGCGCCACATCTGAATTGGAAGTGCTGTTGAATAAAAAGTGAATCAACTACCTGTAAGTTTATTTTTTTTGAAATTTGTGGGATTTCTTTTTTGAAAATATTATTAGTTTAGGTCAGTTTTTTTTTAATCCATTGGTTTTAAATTTCTATATTTCTCTTTTTTTCTATTAATCATGTCTAATAAGAGAATAAAACTATCCAATATTTCTGATGGTTGGAATTCTGAGGATGATTGGGAACCGGGCAGCCCGTCACAACAATGGGATAATGAGGTTGATGACGCTCCCTCTGTCTGGGCTATATCTGATCCAACCATCCATCTCTCCGCCTTAAGCGCGTCTTCCCCCACTGGTCGTGTACCACCATGTAATAACTCAGCCAACCCTCCTCACGTTTCACCCGGGGCTTCAGCAGTCCCCATTATCGATTTGGAAAATCCCCCCGCTGGGCCTTCAAGACCCTCCATTGCACCTCTATCAACAAACCATCCCCCTTCTCAGGTTAATGACTTACAAAGTCCTCCTCAAAGATCCTCATTTCCGCATTCTTGTTCCACTAACACACAGTCAAGGGATCAAATATTCGAGCAGTTGGTGGTTTTAAAAAAAATTATCACAAACAAACATAATCCGAGATTTCAAACAGTAGGGACAGAATTAATATTCAATATAGAAGAACCATCCTTAGAGCAAATAGAAGACCTTTTAAAATATGAAAATATGTGCTTGAGTGAATTAGTAGCTTATTTAACTGGTAAATTAATAGAAAGAGTCCTCAACGAATCTCATCCTTCTGATATTATAGGGATAGTTTTTAATTCTAATAATTTAGAGCATTCATTGTGGTTGCCATATGCAAGGGTTGACGAGTTTGAAATGGACCAATTACTCGTTTTGTTGGAAAAACTGGCTCAATCTCAAAAGATTTTAAAGTTTGGGGAAGATCTCGAAATTCGTTTTACGAAAGTATCCTTGCCTCGTGGAGCTGGACGTACGAGCGCACAATTAGAAACAACACTCCAAAGAAAAAAATGTTTTATTCAAATTCGGAATGATGATAACTATTGTTTAGCCCGGAGCCTAATCACGGCAGCGGCTGCTTATGAACGCCCTGATAATTGGAATTCAATCCGTCAAGGCTGTGACATTCAATTAATAAAAGCCAAAGAATAACATTTGGCAGCAGGTATACCATTGGGATTGACAAGTTATGGGTTGGATGTTATTCCCAAATTTCAAGCACAGTTATCTGATTATCAGATAATTGTGATTTCCTTCGAAATGAATGATGAGCCTGTCTTTGTAGGACCAGAAAAAAAAAGATAAAATAATTTTATTTCATCATTACAATCATTTTGATATAATCAAGTTCTTGCCGGCTTTCTTTGACACATCCTATTTTTGTTTTGCTTGTTGGCGTGGTTATAAAGATAAACGGAAGCACAAATGCACTAAAAGATGTGTTTCTTGCTTTCAAATGGGTGGGAATTGTCCCCAAGAAAATTGGTTAAAATGTTCAGATTGTTGTAGATTTTTCTATTCCAAAACATGTTTGGAAAATCACAAAATTAATAAAGTAAGTTCCAACGCGAATTCGGTGTCTGTTTGCAGACAGATTAAAAAATGTACAAATTGTGGCATTGATGTCAAAGCATCACAGCAACATAACGTCAAAACGAAGCACCAATGTCGTTCGCACTTTTGTTGGAATTGCAAAGTAAGAGTCGGATCGAATCACAAATGCTACATGCAGCCTCTTAATAAACAACAAAATAAAAACAATGGGACCTTTATTTTTTTCGATTTTGAAACGACATGCGAAAAAATTATCGGTCATGATAAAAACAATATACCAATTATCGAATTATGTTCTAATCTCTGCGTGGCTAAGACAATTTGTGACAGTTGTGGTTCCCAAAATTCCGACAGGTGCGATAATTGCGGAGATCCAAACCAACAAGGATTACGATTGCATGTGTTCAAAGGAGTTAATGCTCGTGATGAATTCTGCGAATGGGTTTTCGGAGTTTTCGAAGAGAAATGTGTCACATTGCTAAGTCACTATAGATCCAATTTTGATTCGCATTTTTTGCTTCAATATTTAATTAGACAAAATCTAAAACCTAAAACTGTTTTTAATGGAAATAAATTATTGTTCTTGGGTTGGAAAAAAATTAGAATCATTGATTCAATGTCTTTCATCCCCATGGCCTTAGCTAAATTTCCAAAGGCTTTTGGATTAGATACCACAAAATTTCGTAAAGGTTATTTTCCGCATTTAATGAATAAATCGGAATTTTTTGTTTATTGTGATTCATTGCCTGACATAGGGCTTTATGACCCACACCATTCAATGACATTGGAAAATCGGAAAATCTTTTTGCAATGGTATCAAGAGCAAGTTGCATCGAACACTCAATTTGATTTTCAAAAAGAAATACTTGCTTATTGTATTAGTGATGTAGAGGTTTTAACGGAAGCCGTTTTTAAATTCCGAAATTTGTTCCTTCAAGTGACAGGCTGTTGTCCTTTGCAAAATGCAATAACCCTTGCTAGTGCCTGTGTCAAGGTGTTTAGACAAAATTTTTTAAAACCTGAGACGATCGGTTTAATTCCGCATGAGGGATTTTCTGCAGCTAAACCCTACAGCTTCGATAGGATTCGTTGGTTGGCGTGGGAGAGTCATAAACGCGGGGTTCATATCGAACACGCTTTAAATTCAGGTGAAAGGAAGTTGGATAATTATTATGTTGACGGTTACGATGCAATTAATAAAAGGGTATTTGAATTTAACGGGTGCTACACCCACGGGTGCCCAGATTGTTTTTCAAATCCTAACCATAAATATTATGGATCCAAACAGACACTGAGAGACCGGTTCAATCAAACGCAATAGAAGGCTCTCGTTTTAAACAATAAGAGGTATTCAACGAAATGGGACGAAATGGGAATGTGAATTTAAAAAAGAAATAAAAGAAAATCCTGAATTGAAACGTTTTGTGGACAATTTAGAAATTGTCAAACCTTGGAACCACAAGATGGATATTACGGTGGTCGTGTAGAAGGGATTACATTATTTCACGATTGTGATAGTACTCAGGAAATCAAATATACAGATGTGGTTAGTCTGTACCCGTACATTTTAAAATACGGGTTATACCCCCTCAAATTTCCCGAAATTCTTTGGAATCTCGAAAGTACGGATGTTTCCCAATATTGCGGTCTTGTGCAATCTAGAGTGGTTCCACCGCGAAATTTGTTCCATCCAATGCTCCCATTTCGTCATTAGAAAAAGCTTTTTTTCACTTTGTGTAGATCCTGTATTACAAACAAAGATGGACAGCGTCAAACACGATTCACACACACTGACAGTGAAAGAGCTCTAACCGGAACATGGGTTTCTCTTGAACTTCAGAAAGCTGTTGGTTGCGATTATCGAATTGAGAAAGTTTTTCAGGTTTGGCATTTTAAAGAAACGACTCGTTATGACAAGGAAAAAAAAGAGGGAGGCCTTTTTGCTGGCTATGTAGACAAATTTTTGAAATTGAAACAAACCAATGATGGTTTTCCTGTCGGGTGTCAAACTAATGAATAACAAGACCGCTACATTAGCGAGTATTAACTTCACGAGGGAATCAGATTAGAAAAAAGTGAAATTGTGAGAAACGAAGCCTTGCGTTATTTGGCAAAATTATTCTTAAATTCCGCTTATGGAAAATTAGCTGAACGGTCCAAAAAATCTCAAACGGAATATATTCATACCCCTGAAAAATATTTTGCTTTGTTTTTGGACGAAACGAAAACGGGAAATGATGTTCGTTTTTTCAACGAACAAACGGTTCAAGTGCAATGGTGCCACATTGATGAAGTTGAAATTACAGGTCCTCATAGCAATGTGGCATTAGCGGCTTTCGTAATGGCGCAGGCACGTTTACATTTGTACAAATACTTTTCTAATTTAGGAGCTCGAGTTTTGTACATGGATACCGATAGTGTGTTTTACATCAGAAATCTGAAGAATCCTTTCGAGTATCAAGTGCCAATAAATTCATATCTCGGATTTATGACAGAAGAGATCGAACGTGCGTATGGATCTGATTATTACATTCAAACCTTTTGTACTTTAGGTGCAAAAAATTACGGCTATCAAGTTCGATCGCGCCATGAAAACAAGTCCATGCACGTTGTTTTAAAAATCCGAGGCTTTTCATTGAGCTACGAAGCTCGAAAAACAATTACTTTTGATCTTTTAAAGAAAATGGTTGAGGAGCTTGTACATTGTAGCGATTTGTCGCAGCTCCTATTACAACCAAGTACAGTGGCTCCCATTACAACCAAGCACAAGATTTGTCGAACAAAAAATCGAGAAATTATTGCTCGACAAGAAATCAAACATTACAGGGCCGTGTTTGATAAACGACAACTTGTCATTGGAAATTTTAAAACAAAACCCTATGGTTTTTAAGTCTCGGATTTATTGAACCATTGGATTTCGTTGAGAAAACAACAACATTATGACATCTACATATGGCAATGTCGTGGATTGCAAAATTTTTAAATTACAATTTCCTTTTGGAGCTCTGGTGTCTGGTGCTTCCGGTGGTGGGAAAACGACCTTTGTACAAAAATTGCTTCAAAACTGTCACATAATGATCGATTCACCTCCTCAAGAAATTATATGGTGTTATGGTGTTTATCAGAAATGGTTTAAAGATTTTCCTTCCATTCAATTTCATGAAGGTATACCAGATTTATCAAATTTAGATTCTCGTATTCCACGTCTAATGGTAATTGACGATTTGATGGGTCAAGCGGATCAATCCATTGAAACTATATTTACTAAATATAGCAATCATTGTAGTATTTCTGTTTTTTATTTAGTTCAAAATTTATTTCATCGTAGTAACGCGCATAGAACAGCGAGTTTAAATGCCAATTATTTTATTCTTTTTCGTAACATAAGAGATCAATCACAGGTGAATTGTTTTGCACGTCAAATATTTCCGATTAATCATAGATTTTTTCTAGAGGCGTATGATGATTCGACTCAATCGAAACCTTACAGTTATTTATTTATTGATTTAAAACCTTCCACACCCGACCAATATCGAATTGGAACCAATATCTTTCCTGACGAACAACCAATGATTATTTATATTCCCAAGAAAAAGAAATAATAATATTTTTTTTTATCTTTTAACAATACCACAAGGTGGTGTTTCATAATAACAACAACAAAAAGTCAAACACTTTTATAAAAGTCGTCATCATGTCACCAAAGAGACTAGTGAAAGCACGTAAAAAACGTTCCTCTCGTAAAAATCGTTTACTGAAATATAGTAAAATTTTACTATCTATTCCTGAACTGTCCAAATGTCAAATACAAAGTTTAGTTCAAAACGGTCCCAATGATTTTATAAGATGTCTTTCGGAATGTGTTGGAAATATCCTACATTGAAATGTATTCTTATCAGCCCATCACAAAAAGAAATTGAAAAAGCATAAAAAAATATTACGTTCCATTGGTACATCTTCTGTGCCTGTTCATAAACGTAAACGTCTCTTAATCCAACACGGTAGTGGATTTCTACCATTAATAATTCCTGGATTAGCTGCACTTATTGGAAGCATGTTTGGTAAATCAGCTTAAAAAAAAATGAACTATACCAAAAAATTAGTTGTGATTCCACAAGAATTGGCGGCTTCACAACCATCATCGCTACCAGGAAGTGTTTCACGATACGATTCTCAACATCCGTTGATTGAGAAACTTACACTCTTAGAATCTGAATTTCACAATATTTTAAAAGATCCCAACCTACCTGATGATTTAAAACTGAAATTATTAACTCATTTTCAATCGAGATTTCAAACTTTTCATCCAATATTGATTGTCAAAAAACGAATACGACCAACCGCCACCACCCCCTGCAACGAGACAAGGAGCAGTGTCCAATGCCGCCGCTGACGCCAAATCCATCATCCCGTCGATGTTTCTTCAACGCACCGATGCCGCCGAGCGCTCCGCGCTGATGACCGATGCCGCCGCCGCCCCGTCGATGTTTCCCGCGGAGGTGGACTGGGTTGCTTCGCAATCCCGTCAACCGCCGTCCGATCGTCACAAGTCCCCTCATCAACCCCCGAGAAACAAAAATTTTTACTGGGACAATTTGCCGATCCAATTCATCATAAATCTCTCTTGGAAGAATTATTAAAACTTCGAAAAATTCCAGGTATTGATTGGGATTATAAAACGGGAGAAGTTCGTTTTCATGGTAAATTAATACCCGAAAGTAATATTGTGGAATTAATACAATATGATAAAACGGCACTCACTAGAAGACGTAAATTCAAAGAACCTAAAGGCTGTAACTACTTTAAAAATTATTTAGATCTTATACAGCCAGCGAAACAAACAGGTACAGGACGAAAGGGAGACGAATTTCCTTGGTTGACTTACCGTGATTTAACAAAAAAGAAGAAAAAGAAGAAAAATAGATACTATGAATACTGCTGAAAATTTATTTCAATCCCTTTATTTTAATCCTAAAGATTCAGCTTCTTTTGGCGGCATTCAAAGACTTTATCAAAGAGCTAAACAAATTGATTCAACTGTTTCAAAAGCTCAAGTTCGACGCTGGCTTCAAAGTAAAGACACCTACTCTTTGTATCGCCCTGTAAGGCATCATTTCCCTCGAAATCGAACTATCGTGGCTGGAATCGATTCTCAATGGCAAAGTGATTTAGTAGATGTGTCGAAATTAGCAAAATATAACGATGGATTTCGTTATCTCATTACCATCATCGATGTATTTTCCAAAAAAAGTTACGTGATTCCAATTCAACGAAAAACTGGCGTTCAAGTAACACGAGCCTTTCAAGAACTTTTTGAAACTGTACAACCACCACATGTTTTACAAACGGATCAAGGAACGGAATTTCTGAACGATACATTTCAGTCTTTTTTGAAACAAAAACAAATTCATTTTTTCTTCACACACAATCAAACTAAATGTGTCATTGTTGAAAGATTTAATCGTACATTACAGGAACGATTATACAAATAGTTCTTTTACAGTAAATCGTATCGTTATATCGACGTATTACTCGATATTGTGGAATCGTATAATCAAAGTTATCATCGGAGTATTGGTATGGCTCCGAATAACGTCGGGCCTCATAATCAAACTGAAGTTTGGCATCGATTGTACGATAATAAGCATCTGTCGAAACGGTGTTTGGTCACACGGGAACTGAAAATTGGCGATTACGTACGCATCAGTGAAGCTCGCAAACCATTTAAAAAAAGATATCAAGGTGGATGGACGTTGGAAATATTTCGGGTTGTTGAAAAATTGAATCGAAATCCTCCAGTGTATCGTTTAGTTGATTATCAAAACGAACCCATTATTGGAACTTTTTATGCTTTCGAATTACAAGTGGTGTTTAAAGACGAAACGAGTTATTATCCCATTGAAAAAATTCTCAAAGAAAAAGGTAAAGGTTCGAATAAACAATATTTGGTTCGGTGGAAAGGTTATACAAAACAATTTGATAGTTGGGTTTCCACTCGTGATTTAACAACTGAATTCACTTAAGGAATATGAGGGATAATTTTTATTTGACTCCCTAGTAATTCTAGCATGGAGTATTTTCCCGATAATACACTTACTAGTTATACAACAAAATTAGCTAGACCAATTGAATTAACCGAACCTTATGAAGTTTGTATGACTGAATTACATTACCCCCATTCGTGGTTTAATTTAACTCCCGAAACAGGTGGAAATTTTAAAATTGTAAATGAAAACCGGCTTTTGAAAAAAGAATTTATTGTTAAAAAGAAATATACGAATATAAGAAATTTAACGCGTGAACTTCAAGCGGCTTTAATCAAAGATGAATCGACGCGACGCGACGTGTTCAAATCTTTGAAAAAACATTTTCCGTACAAGATACTGAAAGTTCATCAAAAGCGAGTCAATCTAACGACTCTAATAGTAGAGTTTCCATTTTAGTTAATCCTGCCCTCTACGAATTATTATTACCGTTAGAATTAGCAGTATGGTTAGGGTTCACTCAAACACATTTAGAAGATGTTGATTAAAGTAAATATTTCTCTAATGATGATGAAGATGCAAAATCAATACAAGGTTCCTTTGTACGGATCTCGGATCAGTTGATTGCCTTAGAAGCTCCTCATTTTTCAAATCCTAAAACTGATTTAGAAGGAACTTCTTTTCTCTTTTTTGTGAAATTAAACGAGCAAGTTTCTTCCGAAGTTTTTAAAATACCTTCTGCTCATTATTCTGATCCTAAACTTTTAATGAATCATATGAATCAAAAAATAGCTTTTCGCTATCCTACAGGTCTTAAAGGGGCTGCTTTCGAATTCTCGCAACTTACAAATCGAATCACCATCAAAGTGAATCGAGGTTACGTTTTACATTTAACAGGTCTATTGGCTGCTCTTTTAGGATTTCAAGATCGGTTGATGTTTCCTGAAGGTGAACACGAAGCAAAGTCCAGCATTGACTTTCGATCGGGTTTTTATTCAATTTTTTGTATTCCGACATTGTTGAAAGTTCCTTAGTAGGTGATAGTTTTGCTCCTCTTTTACGTATGGTTCAAGTTGATGGTAAAAATGGGGATTTAATTAGCACTTCCTTCAACACTTTATATTATAGACCTCTTTTACGGACTTCTTTTGATACAGTTTCTATCTATTTAAGAAATGAAACAGGCTCCCCAATATCATTTCAGAACGGTAGAGTTATAACGACACTGCACTTTAGAACAGTCCGTTAAAAATGAAATCCTATCGATTCGATCCTTCTCTGTGTCTTCGATATTATGAAAATCAAGCTGGTGAAAACCACCATTCCGAATTTCCAGTCTTTGTAGGTTCGAGGTTTCAAAGAGGTCACGGGCTAGGCAACGCGTTTGCTAGTCTATTTCGATGGGCTAAACCCCTTTTGAAAAAAGTAGCTTTTATGGCAGGTCGTCAGGGTTTGTCGAGTGGGGGAAGATTTTTAGAAGATATTGAATCGGGTAAAAACGTTAAAGAATCCGCGAAATCTAGGTTAGGAGAGGCTTTTCATAACGTTATTTCCGGTCAGGCAGGAAGTGGTAAAAGTCTGCTCGGAAAAAGGCGTTTTCCGTTTCCAACACGATCATTTATGGGGAGACAGTCTTTGAAATAAGTCAAACGTAAGCGATCTTCAAAGAAACACAAAAGAAAAAACACGATTCGTGATATTTTTGATTAAAATCATGTCAGTCAGCGGGGCTCAGTTACCTCATTCCGAATCTTGCGAATGTTTTAAATCAGAATTGGATTTGTTTGAATTACCTCCAACACAAGTAGCGATAGACGAAAATACGGATGTTGAATATCATCCGATTGCTTCCATTTCCGAAACAGCACCCATTGAATTTGTCATTTCGGGAGTTGAGGATGAATATCTGGATCTTTCCAAATCAATATTGAATGTTAAGTTAAAAGTTGTTAAAGGTGTAAACGAAGCATCTATTGTTGCAGCCGATAAAGTAAGTCCCGTGAATTTATTGCTTCATTCTTTATTTAGTCAAGTGGATGTATTTTTGGGCGATAAATTAATTTCGTCTACGGATAATTGTTACGCTTATAGATCTTATTTAGAAACACTATTGAATCACGGCCATGATTCTAAGGCTACTCAAATGACAGCGTCCGGTTGGTATATGGACGATGGAGGTAAATTTAATGACCTCGATCCTGCAGTACAGGAGTGTAATGGAGGATTGAAAAAACGTCATGAACTGATTTCGGAAGGTAAAACTCTCGAATTAGCAGGGCCGATTCATTGCGATTTATTTAAACAGGATCGTTTGATTTTGAATAATGTCGATGTTCGACTAAGATTGATCCGTAACAAACATAGTTTTTGTCTCCTTTCTCCGGCAGACAACCCGACCTTAAAAGTTTATATCGAACATGCTTCTCTGTTTATTCGTAAAGTTAAAATTAGTCCTAGTATTTTATTAGCTCATTCCAAAATTTTACCAACCACTGTTGCAAAATATCCGCTAACAAAAGTCGAATGTAAATTGTTTTCAATTCCTAGAGGTAATTTACAAGCCAATCTCAATAACATTTTTATAGGTCAACTTCCAAAACGAGTTGTGATAGTATTAGTTAATAATACAGCCTTTAACGGTTCCTTTAAAAAAATCCCTTCTTCTTTCACCATTACAATAGCAATTTAATTAGTTTATCCATCGATGGTCGTACCATTCCCAGTCGTCCCTTTCAACCGGATTATTCCAAAAAGTTATATGCTCGAAATTTTCTTTCTCTTTTCTCACTAACTGATCGTTTAGGCTTTGATACAGGTTTAGCTCTCAATTATTCTCAGTACGGACAAGGCTCGACGGTTTATTGTTTTGATTTATCCCCAGACAGCGGTTCCAATTCAGATTATTTTCAATTAGTTAGACAGGGTGTAGTTCGATTAGACATGCGTTTCAAAGAACCTTTACCTAATACAGTGAACGTAATTGTTTATGCCGAATTTCAAAAAATATTAGAAATTGATTCCTCCCGAAATGTGTTAATGGACTAAACCATCACGTGACAAAACCCTGGCAGTAGACACCCGATGTTTCCTCTTGGTGTTCCTCAGTTCCACCCCGAATGTGCTTCAAAGTGATACCAGCTCATCGTTCCAGTCTCGACAACAACAGTGTGTGTGTTACTTGTCAATGTGTATTGACTCACAATACGCACCCGCAGCAACATGAACAGTGTTCAAATCGTGGATTTACTAAGTCTGAAAGACGAAACCAAAGACTACTTTGGTGGCGTCTACGCAATCGATCAGCTACCAGTTCGAGCTTCATATCATGGATACGTCGTCAATCTTGATACCCATGATAAGCCTGGCTCTCACTGGGTGAGTGTATGGCTTGCGGACGGAGAAGGCATATTCTTCGACTCTTATGGATGCCCGCTGAAAAAATTACCTCTATGCAGATTTATGATGAAACATACACACCGTCACGTTGAAAACCGAAAAACTCTGCAAGGACCATATTCAAGTGTTTGTGGACATTATTGTGTGCTTTTCATTTATTATAAAAGTTATGGCTATTCTTTAAAAGACTTTCTCGATCTGTTTGGTCGAGACAAAAACATTAACGACCGACTTGTTTGTATGTTCGAACTATTTTTAAAAAAGAACTCTTAGAAATAGCTCAAAGAAATACTGATAACAAACTTTGGGAGAGTGCCTGTCTGCCGAATTAACTATGCTGTTCCCTGCTGCCTCCAGAAGACGAAAAACCCGCAAGAAAAACAGTACAAAGAAGACCAAAAACTTTGTAAACCATTTCTATTTTGCTCGATTCATGTAACATTTCAATAAAATCAGTTGTTAGAGAACAACTGATTTTAAAAATAATTCATTTACTCATTTCTTTGTTGCAATGTAATAAAATAAAGACTGAAAAAATTCATGTATTTTTTGTAACTGTTCAATAAAATCAGTTGTTAGAGACTGAAAAAAAAATAATTCATTTACTCATTTCTTTGTTGCATTCTAATAAAAATCAGATGTTAAAGACTGAGAAAAATTTATATATTCTTTGTAACAAAAAAATTTCAATCTATCTAACAATTTAATAAATCATTTTGTTAACAATTGCAAAAAAATAAAAATATATACTAATCATTTTTAACTGTACTCCTTCTAGACTTTAATAAATTGTATTGTAATTTGTCCTTATAAAATGTCTCGACCTGAATTTTTTTCCCTCCACATCCCCAACACAAACACATAATCATAAAAAATAGTTTTTCTTAAAATCAGTTGTTCAAAAAAAAATCTTTCATACACTAGTAAATAATATCCTTCCTAAAACTTGGATCTAATTCAAACAAAAATCACGCAACAACTTTAGAAAAGATTAATTTTAAAATGTTAGTTCACTTGGTCATAAGAATTCCTTTACTTTATTACGAACCATAGAGGCACTCAAGTAGTTTAAACTTTTCATCAATCAGATATGACCTTATAATACCTTTACCAATCAAAAGTTCTGTTCATTTCAAGAAGATTGGTGTGTCACATGCTCTACTTACCTGTATTTTTACTTTTGAGGTCGATATACCACCCCAGCTTTATACCCGAACGGGTTAAACTATCGATCTATTAGGTATTCCGTTGCAACTCCTTCACCAATCGATAGTTGAGTTCATTTCAAGAAGAATGATGGGTCACTTGACCTACTTACATGCATTTTTACTTTGGCGGCCGATATGACACCCCAGCTTTATACCCGAACGGGTTAAACTTT
>JAFIDM010046875.1:0-13843 GCA_023159025.1 Thereuonema tuberculata
GTTCACTATTGCTTTTCTTCATATTTACTTTAACACTTGTAAATACTTTCTTTTAATATATTCAATAATTTCCTAAAGTTAATCTTTAAAGTTCCTTAATGTCTACTTTTCACTTGTATTAATGTATCAATATGTTCGTTTCACTATAGGAACATATCTGGCTTTTTATCTAGTACTAATAATCAAGCTAACACATATACTTTCATTTCTATTAATTCTATGTGTCATATAATCTTATAACTTCGATATATATTCTTGTTCATATTACTCATAGCTTCTATGACACTGCAATAATACAATACATTATTTACAAAGTTCCAAATTCTTGAACTCTAATAAACTTTCATTACTTGTAAATTAATACTTGCACTTGACCTTCTTGTGTTAAATGGGTTTCTATCATTTCACATTTAATAGTCTTTAATCTGTAAGTGTTGAATTTAATCTTTCTTGATCAACCTAACAGTTCTATTATTTTAACTTTGTTTGCCTTTGTCTTCTATTAAAATAATTATCTCTATGTGAAATTATCTTTAAATGCATCCTAACATTTATAGTAATCTTCAAAATGTTTGCTTGAAACCTGTTTACTTTAATCTTTATCTTTCTTAGCTATTCTATACTTGTGTTCAAAATTGCTGATCCGCCATGTTGTAATTTCCCGATCTGTCACTCTTCGTTATCGTCATTAAATGGTTCCGCTACGTAAATAATGAATGTTATAACTTACTTTATCTTCAGTTGATCGGATCCATTAATTCCTCTAATGTTTACTGCGATGTTCCAACTTACAACTACATCTGACGGTCCTATACTGCGGTAACGTGTAACCCTTGGCAATAATCCTGTTCGATTCTATGAACACTTGCAATTATTTGCATCGCTTCAAATTGCTAGGAATTATTAATATTTACAGTTAATTTCTACGAATATATTTTCTTTACTTCTACTATTGAACACATAGCTAAGAGCTAATTTCGTTCTGTTTAAGAACTTTACTAATAACTTCAATTTTACGAAGCCATAAAATTTATTCCACTCCGTGGCCGAGTAAACTTCATTACTACTGTTGTCATAGATACTAATGTGATTAATCACGATTGTTGTTCAATCCCGCAGATATCACTCCTTTCTTATTCCATTGGCTATTATTTACTTTTACTCCAAAATTACTTTTCAAAGCATTTTAATATTACTTTTAAATTATTTTAAACTATAAAATAATTTCTTACACTTTTTAACCAATCAATAGATTTCTCGTTGTTGGCTTGCATAACAGAACTGTAACTTCTTCCATATGCTGAGAAATGTGATACTGAAAGACGATAAAACTTTGCATAGAAAAAAAAATATTAAAAGCAAATAAGTCTGATGAAGACCTGTCATAATTCGAAACTATCATTCTTATAAAATGTTTGATATTAATCAAATGTGTGATTAATTGTGTCAAGTATGTAAGTCAATATCGCATTGATATTGAAGACAGATATCTAAAACAACCTTTATGTTAATGATAGAAAAAAATAAGTTTAAATCATCCATTTTTTTTCTTGCAGTTATCTTTTCGTATTTGCTACTGTTTTCATGTTTTCGTAAGATGATATTTATTACTCTGTAATTTTAAATCTTTATTTAAAATTGTTTTTGTAAATATTAATATTTCATGGCATATTTTTTATCATTGAGATATGATTTGTTACTGTAATATTCATCTTTTCAGTAATTTTTTATTCGTCTATTAAGTCGGAATTCGGGCGAACGTGAGATCAATGAAAGGTCAGTTTGGGTTTAAGGTTGAACAGTTAATGTTGCTGAGTGTGCATCTGGTGGCTTGTCACTGCATCTAATATTGAAGCCGCATAGCCCGAATTGAAGGAACTCTTCGAAGCCTAGCCTTGAGTGGATATCAATCCAAGTTGGATCATTGAATTTGCCGGTGAATGACCTAACCCGAAGAGCTTTTGTATCCACTCTTATCTCAGATCCTTTGTTGCCCTTAGTTATTCTTTCAAACAGCATCCAACTTCAGATTTGCTCTCTGAATTTTTATTAGTTTTATGTTTAGCTTTCATTAATTATTGCTGCAATGTTTCTCTTCAAGCAAAGAAATGACTCAAATATATCTTTTTCGAAAGCTAAATTTTGCTTTCATTCTGCCATTTTAAAGGTTTTAACGATTTCAAAAGAATAAAAATAAGCTTACTATAATAATGAATCGTTTAAATCTAATGAAATAATTGCATCTATTCAAAAATAAATCCAATGTTCTCAATGCGAGTTTTGAATATAACATAAAATATAATAGAACATTATTTGTTTTATAACCATTAGTGCTTATAAAAATCGTATGTAGACAAACAATTGAAGGAAGGGGTAAATGGATGAAGATGTTATGTTATAATTTGTAAAAAATTGAGTTTTTTTTGTGCAACTTTAACACATTTTCATTTGGAGAGTGTTGGATGCGTAGCTCTATAGATATCCGGTGGATAAAGATATTTCTAATACAGAAAAATTGCTAGAACAAAAAACCTTAGACAGATTTTTCTCAAAAGTACATTTTTGTAATATAACACCTTCATCTATTTGCCCCTTCAATTGTAAGTAATTTTAAGGGATTATGAGATTGTAACAGAATTAGGCTGCTTCCATCCAGACCATTCAAATTGTGAGGTGCCCCTTCTATATTTTTCTTCTTAAAGTAGTATAAACAGTGAACGTTTTATAATGTATTTACAGACTTTCAGGCACAACCCGTGGTCAAGGCTATGAGGCTGAATACATCTGAACTGGGTTCGAATCCCGGCGCGGCATGCTCATGACTTTCTTCTTCTGTGTTTCATCTGTGTAGCAGGAAATCATTACTATCGCGCAGCGTTAGCACGAGCTCCACCAAGTGAAGCTGCTATCTTGTTCTCGCGGCTTCTGTTGTATTTAAATTTAAAAGGAAACTTAAGGACGCCACTTCGTTCATATAACGAGTTATTAAAAGAACAGCGATGAAATCACTGCAAGCAAAGCTGAACTGCCAGTTGGAAGAAAGAAATCGCCATCGTCACAGCCTTTATAAAATACTAGCGGAAACACCCGTTCTTCGCTCGGGTTACAAAAAACAAATGTCCAAATGTGTATGATAAAGAAATTGCAATTGCGAGATCATTTCGAAACTTTCCCGGTTGGTACAAAAACAAAACAAAAAACAACAACAACTCAAAAGGTCTGATCTCATTACAAATCTGTAGCTATCCCGAATCCCTCGTAGAAGTATCTTTGAACCATGTTTGCTCATCCACTCACCGTCCTCCCAGCGTACACTCCTAGTTCCATGTTATTTGAATTTTGTAACTCGACATTCATAGATATGAAAATAATATAGAGATCGGAAAATATAAGATTTTCCACCCCTTTCTCTGTCCCGTTTATACCCCTAGTTCGAGCTGCGAATTTTATAACATCATAATCCTATCACGTCAGACTTTTTCTAGTTCGTAAAAATTCATCTGATCATTATGCGCTATTATTCATTATGTCGCTATTACGCACAACTACAGTTTAGGTCCAATTGTTGCACAACAATAGTTTCGTGCCAATTGTTGCACAACACTATGGATATAGTTGTCATTGTCTCCGAGCTCCAATTGTTTCATAACAATATTTGTATGGAATTTACTCCTTTTCAACCCCTGGGGGTGGTGTTTCCAGGTTCTAAGGTAGCCTATCTTTTCCGCAGGGTCCTAAAGAGTAATTCTGCAAGGTTTGGTCCAGATAGGTCAAAGGGCCTAGGAGTGTATAAAGGACAGACAAAGAAAGAAAGAAAGAAAGATACATTCATTTTTATGTATGTAGATTTCTGTGATAAATAGAAAGTGGTTCGTTAGAAGAACGTTGCATGAAATATTGTTTGGGTAGCAAAAGTAGAGGATCCGTGGAAACCTAACCTAGTTTTCTTCGTAGGATCAATGCTAATCGCGGCTTTCGCTACCGCAGGGTTTAGGGAATTTAACCCCCGCGGTTAAAGAGAATTGACTGCAATGTCTTATCAGTTCGTCTCAGATTTCTGTGAACAATCTTTAATAACGACAAAATTGAATCCTTTCTTTTAATTTTATTACCGTAATAACACGGTATTAGTTATTCATGTTCATTTACTTCTAGTTATTAATATTGTGGTTGTAGCGACATTATAGAAAGAAAGTATAGGTCAAACCGTACACTACGTTTTGATCAGGTAAAAGATTACATAAATTTAGAAGATCAACTGTTACTGGCCAATTAAAGCGAAGAGAAGATTCCTAGAGAAGCGGCCTCCAGATTCATTTTTATTGCCGATTATTCCTTAAAGATACGCCGATTTCCGATTTTTCTTAATATCATCCAATGTAAACTACTAAAGTGCTAAAGATCATCATTATCAGTATTGTAGTTGCTGATTATGAAGAATATGTTAAGTTCACTTCGCTTTAATTATTTATAAGAAGTCTTCTGATATGAAAATTCAATAGTATCCCAAGTAGTTGGCTTTAGAATTATTTTTACTCGTAGTAATCACAGTTTATAACCTGTCATTCCTTTCAATTCCTACCGAAGGCTATTGTTTGTAGAATCTGTCCAGTCATTACTTTAATAAGCATTAACTTATTGAAGCTTTACGAGTCAAGACACTTAGTGAAACGTGGAAGGAGAACAGATGTTGCCAGACTTCATTGTTTATTTCCTCTTCAATCTATTCACTGGATACAGCAAGATAAAGCAGAAGGATAAAGCTTTGCTCTTCTCAGCAGACACCGCTGAAAAGACTCAAATATTACTAATTCCCTGTTCATAACCTTTTTAACATTCTTTTTATCTTGAAATCGTTCAAACTTAGTGATTTCAAGACGATAGAATTTTACTTATCTTTTGCAACGCTAAGTTGAGAATATACCTTTATTTGAGAACACACATTAAAATATGTTTTATATATCTTTATTCATATTACCAAGATTTCATAAAAATAAAGCAAATGTGAATGTCACCTATCAACGATTTCTTAAAATTAAAGAACTGTATTTTATAAGCATTTCACTTCATTCTTATTTTAGAATCAGGAAATGAAGAACACAACATTTGTAATAATTTTACAAAGATTTTACATTATTATCAAGGCCTACCGATTTTAATTAGAGAAAGTTTATTCTAGATAATTAATGCAGTATTGCTTTCAGTGATTGTTTTCACATTTTTTTTTTATATAATATAAATTATATAATTTCATTTTAATTTCTTCAGTAGAAAATAAATTTTCTCCTTTTCTTTGCCTGAATAAGTTTTTCTTAAATTTCTTTCAGTTTTCGAAGTCATGCTAATTACTTTTGTATTCCTTATAAACTGTATATATCGTACATGGCGTGGTTTTTACATATATAAACCAATTTAGAAAACTTTAAAGTCTAGGCCTATTTTCAACTTGTTTTCATAATTTTAATATTTTTTTTTATTGTAGAGATGCAAAAAAAAAAAAAAAAAAAGATATTTTTAATCGCCTTTACTTCCAATTTATTTGATTCTTATTGACATTTGTTCTTTCAATCACATGTTAAATTATGTTAAAAAGATTCTGTTAAGCTTAGAGCTGAGGACCTGTCTTTAAATGGGAATTACCAACTTACTGGGCACAGAGCCAGATGTCTCCCATGGGAGAGAAAGTTACATTTGTTCTATGGGTGACTTAATACAAACCAATGAAGAAGCAAGCTGACTTCTGATGAATTTAAGAGGAACTAAGATATTTTCTAAAAAAAGCATTAAAAGACCAACACACAGAGTAATTTAAAAAAAAACACAAATTAAATAAAAATTAGAACTACGTTTCGGCCCGAACCAGCGAGCCCTTTACAAGTGTACTTGTAAAGGGCCGCTGGTTCCGGCCGAAACATAGTTCTAATTTTTATTTAATTTGTGTTTTTTTAATTTACTCTGTATGTTGACCTTTTAATGCTTTTTTAAACTCCTAACTACACACGTTAAAACAGTGCTTTAAGATATTTTCTGTTTTCTCAAATTTAATAATGTAGTAATTTTAACGATTACAAATTCTGAAGTAAAACTCTACTACGATCTCTAAAGCTATTTGTACTTTTTTTCAATCAGTCTCACTAAATCCAAACAAGTGAGCACTAAACATATAAGAAGACGATGGACAGCCATAACACGTTTCTGACACTGAAACGTGTCAGAAGCAGATTCACGAGACAGAGAGGAAAAAAAGCTATCTCTTTCTCTCTACATCTTTGATAAAACCATGGAAGAGCTGCACGCTGTTGAATTTTTCATTTATAATAAAACAGCTTTCCGAGAAGAATTTAATCTTTGATTAGTCTACATAAGAAGAAAAAGAAGGCTCTCTGGAAATTAATTTAGAACTACTTTTTTCTTTTTTGGAATTTAAAAGCTCTTTTCTGGTTCAGGGAAGATCAAACCAGGGAAGATCTGGTTCAGCCAAGACGAGCCGAAGGCAGGAAGGGCACTACGTACCTTTTCTGGAAGTGTTTCGTCGTATTTTCGAACCCTCATAGCTTCGGTCTGGATAATACTAGAGAGCTCAAATTTTCAGGATAAGATGCAGTTAGCAGACAAATGAAATACACTAAGTTTCATTTATTTAGCTTTTATATTTTGGATTTTATTAATATCTAAAATACGTCGATTCCGTCACTGACTGACTGACTGACTGACTGACTGACTGACTGACTGACTGACTGACTGACTCATGATCATCAAAACCTCTAGGGTACTTCTTGAAGTCCTAGAAAGCTGAAATTTGATATGCAGGCTAGGATTAGCATACAAACAACAAAAAAATTAAGAAATCCGTAACTTTCACCCTGCAACCCCTCATAAAGGAGGGGTCTTGTTATGTATTATCGAACCCTCATAGCTTCGGCCTGGATAATACTAGAGAGCTCAAATTTTCAGGATAAGATGCAGTTACCATACTAATGAAATAAGCTGAGTTTCATTTATCTAGCTTTTATACTTTGGATTTTATTAAGATCTGAAATATGTCGTACACTCAATGCTTCGGCCTAAATAATACTAGAGAGCTCAAATTTTCAGGATAAGATGCAGTTAGCAGACTAATGAAATACGCTGTGTTTCATTTATCTAGGTTTTATACTTTGTATTTTATTAATATCTAAAATACGACGATTTCGTCTATGATTAACTGGATGACTGACTGACTCATGATCATCAAAACCTCTAGGGTACTTCCTGAAGTCCTAGAAAGTTGAAATTTGGTATGCAGGCTAGGTTTAGCACACAAACAACAAAACAATTAAGAAATCTATAACTTTCACCCTCCAACCCCTTATAAAGGGGGTTCAGGTTCTTTATTATATAACAATTTCTGATCCCACCCAAAACATTTCATGTAAAATAAGTTGCCAAGACTCACATGCTCATAACGCTTTCAATGTTAAAAAGTTATCCGATCTCATGTAGAGCCAAGCCTCTCTCACTCTACAAAGCCTAACTCTAAAAACCCTACTATCTTGGTCAAAAAGTATGCCTTGATATACTCCATATCCTTTACATAACTCCATAGGATTGTCTGTGCAACAGCCACGAAACGGCCAAGCCATACTTTTTGAGCAAGATATAGGGTTTTTAGAGTTAGGGCTTGTATAGTTAAGCCTTGTAGAGTTAGGGGCTTGGTTCTACATGAGATCTCATATCTTTTTAACACTGAAAGCGTTATGAGCATGTGAGTCTTGGCAACTTATTTTACATGAAATGTTTTGGGTGGGTTAATTATTTCTTTTCATTATAATTTTCTGTTTTTTAATCAAGAAACTTTTCAAGCTTGTTTTTGTATCATTAAATACTTCCTTAAGCATAAAATTAAAAAAGAAAAGGAAAAAAGAACACAACACAACGTAGTGTGATAATAAAAAAACTAAAACTGTAATGTGCTGAATAATAACATTTAAATGTTAATTGTCCAGAGCACAGAGCCAGAAGTGTCCCCATTTCAAACAACACATACATTAAATAAATATGTCTATATAAATTTGTTAACAACGATTAGTCAAGACTAATCAATAAAAAATTTGGCACTTATCTACAGAACAATGGTTTTAAAATATTTCAAAATCGAGCAATCCTTCCGTCACATTGAACCGCAAGTAAAGTACATTAATTTCGAGAATTCCAATTTTGATTTCATAAATTATTATTCAGAATTATTAATTAATCCCACTCATATTAATACTATGCTTATTTGGTAGAATAGTAACATGAAAAGGTTGTAAAGGTCATTTTAAAAGAAGCCAAAACCATGCAAATTTCTTGGCAAAATTCTTGGCAATAATATGCAGTCATGCGCTTTTAAATTCTTGATTGCAAAGAAAACAACATGAATTGACTTAATATTGTATTGCCTTCTTTGTAAATGTGGTTTACTTACACATTTTCAATTTCAATGTTATTTAGCTTATTTATCAAATAAAAATGTTATTTAGCTGTAACTGTCATTGAAAAGCCGCTTCGCTCGAATTCTTCATTAGTGGCTCATCTTGTAATTTACTAGATTTCTTAAAAAGAAAAAAAAAAAACTTTTTTAAAATTTAAAATGTAATTTATTTTAATTTATTTTTAACCTGTTGGGGTACAGATAATCGATTTACTACTAATAGATCGATTGCCTATAGAATAATGATTTCGTGATATCTAATACTGGAAGCTTGTTTCTAATACATAAGCTTCCAATATTAGATATCACGAAATCATTGTTCTGTAGGCAATCAATCTATTAGTAGCATTGGAAACTCGTGTTTTCTTAATCGAAATAAACATTTAAAAGTTGATCAGTTATTTGTACAGTAGCTGGAAGTCAGATTAAAAAATTTAATTAAATTACCTTTTTAATTTAATAAAGTTTTGGAGACAAAACTTCCTAATTAACAACAACATATTTTATAGTCGATTACTTGACGCTTATTACAATTCATTTATGTCTATTTATTTGTAATTTACATTGTTTACCCGAACATTTAGCCTCGTACATTTTATTTCTTAGTCAGTGTATTGGATAAGAAAGTAATTTAGATAATAATAAAGAAAAATAATTAAAAAAAAAAACTATCGTAAAGATTATATTTTTTTAGAAAAATGCACCTTCATCTCAACATTCCTTAAATTGTTTCTTTAGCGTAAATAATGTCCACGTTTGATTAGATACTCCATATGCCTTATACGTACATCCTACTTATATGCTTAAGTTTTTCCAATTTTTCCTTTTTTTTGATTTTGTGTAGATCCCCTTTATGGTCTTTTTTTTTATAAGTTTTAGAAATTTTGTAGAATTCTTGGAGCACATAATTATTCCCTAGGAGTTGATGAAAAATTTTTGATTTAAAGACCGTACCTTTAAGACAGGTCAATTCATTATTAATGATTAATGATGATCTTATGGCCGGTTGCACCATTGAAGTTCAGTAGCTGAACCACGTTCAAACTCCTAGATGAACGGAGATCCTTCTTAAACCTATTGCGCCAACAACGTTTAGTGATGATCTCGGTTCAAAAGCGTCGTCAACTTGATCTTCCAAATTCGGCCGTTCAAAACCGCTGTTCGGCGTTCAGCCATTACTGATATTCGCTTGCGAATTGAGACCAAAGCATGTTTTCTCTCAATTATCCGAAATAACTTTTAAAAATAACAACTTTACATTTATTTAATTCGTTGGACAGTGACTGTGAAGAGGAATTTCAGTTGTTAACAGAGTTGTATTTGTAACCAAAAGGCAGACTATTTTGCGATCAGTATATATTAGGGTAATCGTGGAGTTTAGCGTCCCAAATTAAAGAACAATAAAAAACCTACAGTAAAAAAATAACAATAAAAAACAATATAAAACAGTAAATGACACAGTCATAAAATGAGAAATTTCACCAAAGTTTCACCAGAACGCGGTGGCACGTAAACAGAGTTTAGGAGGGACCGTTCTCGGTCGGGGGTAGGACACTTACTGCCAGCCACCCACCAAAGTGGGATGAAATTTCACATTTTATGACTGTGTGTTATTTACTGTTGTAGGTTTTTTATTGTTATTTAATTTGGGACGCTAAACTCCACAATTACCTAAATTAGTAATATTCCGCATCAGTTTTTTTACATTCTAAAATGTTTTATGTACGATTCAATTATGTAAATTAAAAGGATTTTTTTTTTCGTCTCTGTGTAAATAAGGAATTCTGCCGAATTCATTTGTTTAATTCCCGAACTCCATTTTCGTAAAGAGATTGTTACTGCTGAAACAAAGGACAACTATTGAAAACAATCCAATGGGTTGATTTCCCGCAACGAAAGACGAATCTTGTAACCAATCAGGAATCAGCTTTGAACACATGACGTACTTCCGCCGCCATGAACGCAGATCACAGAACCTCGGTTCATTTGTGACTGTTGTAGCTTGGTGCAACAAGGCTGAACTTCGATTTAAGGTTCAAGCAGAACTCAGTTCATGGAAACCGTAGTTAAACGCTACTTCGGTGCAACCGGGCATTAATTAATTATTTTTTTTTTTAGATTAAAATTTTTAAAAAATAGAAACTTAAAACATCAATCATAATTTACGATAAACAAAATGAATGAAATTACTTTGCAGATAATGAGTTTTTTGTGAGCTTCGAATGTTACAAGAAAAGAAAAAACATCCTTCAGATCTAAATTAATGATGGAACGACCAAAAAAAAAAGACTTTTTTCTTTTTTTTTCTAATTGTTGTTTTAGATTGGTGATTTACAACATTAAAGGGACTAGCACAGAAATTTATCTTCAATTTTGTTTTAGTTCTTGAAAGTTTGAATTAGGTTTTCAAATTAAAAAATTAATTAAGAATAACACTTGAGAAATTTTAATGATAACCTTTTAACTTCATATGAAATCATCAACTTTCATCGTTTTATAAATGTATTAAGAAACAATTTAACGTACGACGATATTCACAAACATAAAAATGGACGAGTGTTAAAAAAATCACAATCACACTATAGAATAATAAATTTCCGTTTTTGATTTAAAAATTTTTTTATTAAAAATTTAAAAAATACTTATAAAATGGAACCAGACAGGATACTTTCGACGTGCTAAGACTGCTACGTCATCATCAGCTGAAACAAATGAAATAACAAGGGGCGTAAATATACACAAGAAATTATGGGCGGAAAAGATTTATTCGTGTGTACACAATACAAGAGTTAAAAACCTATTAAAAACTTTCAACTCAATTATATATTCAGGTGGATTTGTTTTTGAAATTTGATAATATAATAAACGTACAAATGACTTGAAAAACTTCCCTGTTTTATTACCTTTCGAATGATATATAAAGGCTTAAGAAATATCGTTTACTTCCATAAATAATAGTTAGGTTGCCCTTCGGAAGCTTTGTAATCTACACATTGGCGATGTGTTTACACCTTTCCAGTAACTCTCGTACCTTTCCGCGATAGTGCGCAGGTCGTGTTGAAATATCATATTACGTCTATTTGCTAAAAGAATGTCGTCGAGTAACTCCAAAAAATTATTATTATTCAAAAACTCTTCATACACTGCGCCATTCATGTTATCACAAAAAAAGTGAGGACCGATTAAATTATTTCCAATAATTCTATACGTTCACGCTAAATTTTGTTTGGAAACTAGTTTCCCTTGTTAATTGTGGATTATCCTTCGACCAGTAGTGTAAATTATGTAATTAGTAAGATCATCTCTAGTGAATTTTTATTCGTCGGTCTACAAAATTCTTGCCAAAAAAGTCGCATCATCCATGTCCGCATGTAATATAAATCGGCAAAATTCAAGTCTTCGTGGAGGATCGCCCTGCTCTAGGCCTTGAAGAGTTGTGTAATGGAAAGGATATTGACGTTCTCGGTGGAGAACCGATCAAACTTTCCACTATGATACATCCAGATCAGCGGCTACTTTCCTGCAGCTAGTTGATTAATTGTAAGATAATGCAATGGGTAGATGCAATGGATGCCCATTGCAATGCATGCCCATTGCATCTTCTTATAATTTCTTCATCTATACCAGGATTACAGCCAGGAGCTTCAACTATATGTTCAGTTCTTTCAACGTGCCAGTTTTAGGTAGGCATTGATAGTTTGCACTAAATATGGTCATGTCAGGAATACGCATATTTGGAAAGTGACGTCCATATTCCCGCTGGGCCTCAGGTTCATTTCCGTTACAGAAGCCGTAAATGAACACAATTTGACTGTATTCAGCTTTTCAAAAAGTTGCTATTTTCAAACTGAAGGTGCTTAACAGGCCGAACAAGAAGCTACGGCTTACCGGAGAACAATCACAAGCGGAACATACAACTAAAAAGTAACATGTGCGCAAATGACGATTTACAATCGAGGACTGCAAGCAAGCACACATCGGCATTGCGTATATTACGAAACTCCCGAAAGACAACAAGTGTAGGTCTTAGCTCTGGGATTTATCATATTGAAGTTAATAGTTTTTAACATAGGGGAGACCGGGGTCAGTTGGCATAAGGGGCTAGTTGGCACACAGCTTCTATTTCCTGCCGTCGCACTAAGGAGTATTTGTAACGTAAACCCGGTCATAAGTCAAAATCTAAAAGTTAATCCAATGTCTTACAGAACTTAGTTTCTTTTAGGTAGATAACCAGTCTGTCGAATGGCAAGCCCCATGTGCCCCCCGCATGACACATCACCCCGCGGGGCCGGTCAGAACCAAGTCACTGTCTAAACCTCTGAACTTTGTTCTCGGCGCTTTGCTTTGCACAACATAGTTTTATGTGTACTGTGCCTTCGTGTTGTAAATTTAGGAAAAAGAACTGTACGAATATGAAAGGAGAAGGTTTGTACCTCTACAATTATTCGTTGTTTATTAAGTTTCATATAAATTTTCCACTCCTAGAAACAATTTTAAAAACCCCATTTATCATACGATTTTTTCGTCTGAATTTTGTGAAATGATAGTGTTTTTAATTACGTGTCTGAACTTGTCGGGTTAAATTATTAATTATGTTTTAATATTTCGACCCTTGCCGAACATAAAGTACAATAAAAATGTCCTTCATTGTCCACCATTTTTTTTTATACAAGTTCTAAAGTTTGGAGGTAAAAATTTGATTTTTGTTCAATTACGGGTTTTTTGGGTTTTTTTCAGTAGGTCCCTCAGAAAAGTTGAAGAATATCACAAGGTGAGAATTATTTGATACTCTGAAGGAGTTTAAATGAAAGAAAAATAGAAGAAAAAAATCACTTTGGTGGAAGAATGGCTTGAGCAGACGACTTCATGTCCAGAGGAGGAAAGAAATGTTTTGACTCGAGCATCGAGGTGTTTCAAGAGTGATTTTAAACAAAAATGGACGGCCAATAATTACACTGATGAACGGTTTTTACAAATTTTAATGAAAATTGGCTCAGTATATCACTGGCATTACCTGCATCGTCAGGAACACAAAAATCAGAGCGACCACTAAAAGACCTCCAAGAATTGAGTGACAGAAGCAAAAGGAGACGGACAAAAGATTTACGAGAGCAAGTATCTGTTGAGGAATTGACCTATGCAGCTCGTGTGAAAGAAGACACTTCTGGAAACATTGACACATCAAACATGATGTAAGATATGACTTCAATACCAACTAGGTCTAATAAGTTTAGGAAAATTATTTCTTCAACTGAAAACAAAAAAACAGTGAAGAAATATACACCTCAAGAAGCTCTATCATTATTCGTAGAAGGGGATTTTACTAGACAGCAATGGGAACTACTACAAGGCTCTAATAGGAATATTTACCCTTGCTATTCACTTTTGCAG
>JAFIDM010046876.1:0-13842 GCA_023159025.1 Thereuonema tuberculata
AAATGTATCGAGATGTCCCTTGGAACAGGAGTCTGTATCTCGATGTTGCTGGGAGGGCAGTCTGGATCGTGTTGTCTCTTGGATGGGCGAAATGCATCGAGATGTCCCTTGAAACGGGAGTCTGTATCTCGATGTTGCTGGGAGGGCAGTCTGGATCGTGTTGTCTCTTGGATCGGCGAAATGCATCGAGATGTCCCTTGAAACGGGAGTCTGTATCTCGATGTTGCTGGGAGGGCAGTCTGGATCGTGATGTCTCTTGGATCGGCGAAATGTATCGAGATGTCCCTTGAAACGAGAGTCTGTATCTCGATGTTGCTGGGAGGGCAGTCTGGATCGTGATGTCTCTTGGATCGGCGAAATGCATCGAGATGTCCCTTGGAACAGGAGTCTGTATCTCGATGTTGCTGGGAGGGCAGTCTGGATCGTGATGTCTCTTGGATCGGTGAAATGCATCGAGATGTCCCTTGAAACGGGAGTCTGTATCTCGATGTTGCCTGGAATAGCAGTCTGGATCACGATGTTTATTGGATAGGAACTCTGCATCACGACGTTCCTTGGTTCAACAGCGGCGAATAGATAGGTCTATGATGATATGAAGATCCTATCGAGAAGTTCATTATAAGGAAACAATGCTAGATTTATCTTAAATATATTGGTATTCCGTTTCGATCATCCATTGAATACAAAATAGTGACTGTGTCTTTAGTATCTATTTGCAGGGAGCGAAATCGAGAAAGTTCAACGCACATAGGATGGCGAATAGAACAAGGTTCCAATGTGATGTTAAATGTAAAAGGATACGTTGAAGGAAAAGTAAATCGACTCGAGAAATAAAGGATAAGGGATTAATCGATGTAAGAAGTTCCAAAACGATATGTTGGGAAAAGCGAAAAAGATTTGTAAGTAGAACTTTCCTTAACATATTCCTTTATTAGAGTGTCAAGAACGCATTCGAGGAGGATTCAAATATTTGGATAAAAAAGAAATTTAGAAGAAAGTTAAACTGAATTCATTCGTTCAAGTTTGAATAAGTGAAAGTCAACGTATTATGTTTCAGTAAAGTGTCAATTCTAAGGTTTCCTGAACTTTATTTCCAAGTGTTAAGATTCGTCGGCTGTTGGATTAAATGAAGAATAAATGTTTATCCTATGCAATTGTATATATTGAATCCTGAACATCGGTGCTTAATAATTTATTTAAGTATAGAGTAAGTGATCAAGTGACATTGACTATATCATTTAATAATAAGTGGTACGATTGTGAACTTGTAGTAATCAAGATATGCAGAATAAGAAGTTGTTGTTCATTAAATGTGAAATGAATATTTAATGGTTGTTTTATCATTCTATTTAATATAGTTAGTCATTTTAGAATACGCATCTAGTTTTCGTTACACGTTATTAATTACTCTGTTATATTTAACAAGCATTGAAAAGTTTAGCGTTTAAGTTGTGTTAATATTTGAGAGTTAAGACAGCTCTATTGACTTAGACGTTGATTTCCGAACTATAATATTAATTCATTGTAGAACTTATATTTTTTACTGAAGCAAAATTGTGGTGTGAAATATAGATTTTATTTAGTGATGTTAGAATAAAATCATAGTAAAGCACTTACCTGCCTTTTCACACATTAACATTTTTTTACAATCAAATTCAGATTATAAAAATGACGATTAGTGCTAAGTAAAAAAGAAAATAGATCGTCATTTCAACAAAGCTAATGTGAAACTCTGCACCTCTGCAGCATGTCGTTTGTTAACTTAAAAAGTTCATGTGCAATTGTTACCGCGTGATGTGCATCGACGAAATAACTTTAGTGACCGAAGTAGGAGGAACTCGAAGTTTTCCGTAGTAGTTAGTCCACTGATACATGGTTCTTCAGACTAATTGCATACCATCTCTAGTATGCAGTATGAGTTTAAGGAAAGTTCCTGAACGATTCTTTAGGCGAAATATCAATCATTTGATACTATATCACTGAAATATTTATTCCTAACATATGTGTGTTTCCAAGGGGATAATGAAGTGTAAACATGGAGTGTATGACGCCATCTGGTTACCCGTTCGAATAAACAAGAAGTGGTATCTACTACAAGTCAAGGGAACAAACTACTACAAGTGAAGTGGTACGGGGATTCTCCAGATTTCCGAAATACTAGAAGCAAGTCATCGTAAGTATATTCCTTGTTTGTATTTAGCCGGAAAAACTTTGAGAAGATGTACTTAAAGTTAGTGGAAGCCAGTACGCTTCAAACATTGACACAAACGTGTGCAAAAGTATATATTGCCGATTTGCTTTCATTGGAAAAAGTAATTTAGTCCATTAAAGAAAAGAACTGTGCCACCAAAAACTTTTAACAGTTTATGTTCCATTTTGACTTTAAAGTCAAAGGCAGACTCACATAATTGCTATTTTGTATTCTCAACATGATTGAGCTTTTTTGTAAATAGCAAAATTGAAATACATTCGTATTAACGATTAAAGTCTATGTTTTGATTTCTTAGATAATAAGTGATTATCATCTCTTGAGAGATTTTTCCTTTTAAAGTCTTATTTATAGATGTTTAGTATTGAAGCCCAGCTCAGCTAGTGGATGTTAAATGAAAGTAGTTTAACATTCCTCTTGAATTTTTCTTTTTTTGGTAATTAGATTTCTTACCACAAAAATTATAACAAATATCGGAAAAAAAAAACATCTGTTAAAAATCTTCACAACTAACAGCAATAAATGTATGAACTTAAAATACATTTATTACAAATGCAAATTTTCGAGAAAATAAAATAACATCTCTTTATCAACCCTACAAATAATTACAAGTTACGATAAAAATAGCAACCTTTAGAAGCGAGCAGTAGAAACAACATTAAGGAATTGTTATAGTTTGAACAAACCTTATAATATAAAATTTTAAAAAACAATCCAACAATAAATGAAATTAACAGTTTAATACTTCAAAATTAATTAGCCATTCCTGCTAAACTATGATTAACTTCCATTCCATCATTTCTATTTAAATATCTGTCTTTCTTATTTTTGATACAGATGCTTTCAATTATTTTCCTTGTTTACGGATCCTTTTCAATAAATATAATTTTGATTTTATTATGTTTACGTTGTCATAACACTGAATTTTGAAGATTTAAACTGTTAATTTCATTTATTGTTGGATGTTTTATTAGAATTTTTTTTTATATGTTTTGTCCAAACTATAACAATTCCTCAATGTTGTTTGTCATACTCGCTTATAAAGATTTTTATTTTATCGTAACTTAATCGTAACGTTATTATTTGCAGGCTTGATAAAGAGAAGACATTATTTTATCTTCTCAAATATTTGCATTTGTAATAAATATATTTTAAGTTAATACATTTATTGGTGTTAGTAGTGATGATTTATAATATTATGAATTCTAAAAGAGAAGGAATCAAGGAGAAATATAGTATGTATACATATAAAAAAAATCTAGCCTGCAATAACGTTATTGCAATCACATGTAAAAAACAATTATAATAAAGATCGCCAAAAAATATTTAGCGTTGAATAAGTTTAATGCAATCGCATGTGGAAACAAAATTATAACATATGTAGGCAAAATAAACAGTGAACGTGCAATAATTTTATTGCAATCACATTTGGAATTAAAATTATAACAACTATCAGCAAAAAAAGAGTAAGCACTCAAAACTTTATTGCAATGACATGTGGAAAGAAAATTATAACAAATATCAGCAAAAAGACTGTTCACGTACAATGATTTTATTGCAATCACTTGTGGAAACAAAATTATAATAAATATCGGAAAAAAAAAAACTGTTAACGTGCAATAGTTTTAATGGAATCACATGTGGAAACGACATTACAACAAATATTAGCAAAAAAAGATTGAGCGTATAATGATTTTATTCCAATCACATTTTAAAAGAGAAGGAATCAAGAAGAAATATGCTATGTATACTTATAAAAAAACATCTAGCCTGCAATAACGTTATTGCAATCACATGTAAAAAACAATTATAATAAAGATCGCAAAGTCGTTCCGGCATGGCCGAGCGGTCTCCCGAATGTCTACCTTGTGGCCGTTGAGTCGGAACCTGGGTTCGAATCCCGGTATTGACATGGCTGTTTCTTTCTTCTTCTGTGTTTCGTCCGTTTCTCCCCTGGGAATTACTATCTAAGGATTATTCTGGACGAGATGTGTATCTCGTCCCCCCTTTTTGAATTTCCAAGCCTCACCCTGACGTTGTCAGGTAGGGCTAGCCCGTGGTCCATAGTTGACCGAAGCCGATGAAAGGAAGGAAGGAAAGATTGCCAAAAAACATTTAGCGTTGAATAAGTTTAATGCAATCACATTTAGAAACAAAATTATAACAACTTGTTTATGAACTTAACAAAAACTCAATAAAAACACTCGCCATTACCAATTTTTTGTTATGTTAATGAAGAAGTTAAGTATAATATTACTTTATATAGTTTTTGTAGAGTGAAACTAATATTATAGATTAAAATTGAAATTAAATAATGAAATTATGTGCTTGAAACATAATCTATAATATTGTGAATGAAGAATTAAATATATTTGCATATTTAAAACGTAAAAAGATTATTGTTATTAAAAGAAGGAGGTTGTCTCGTTTTGGGAGAAGTGTCGGAATATTCCCTTGAAGGCGAAACGCACAGTGCACGAGAGAAAGCATTAATTTCCCGTCACCGGCAGACGACATGAAGAGACCTCCTGGAAGCGACTTGCACCATAGGAGAACTAACATCATGTGAGAAGACTGCAGCTAGCGGAGCGAACTTTGAAGAGGATGCGTGTGTCCACCATATATAAAGTAATTAGACTGGATGACTTGTACAATGGATTAGTGAGATCTTCATTGAGAAAATGTAAGTATTTTTATATTACAATTATTGGAAAGGCGATCAAACTAATTAAGGAGGAATATTATCATTAATTTTGAACGGAACAGTTCATTAGTAAAAGTGCATCGAGTTAAATTAAATAGAAATATACATATAGAAGAAGAATCAATTCGATAATTCAAAATAAATTATCGATTCTGTGTGCAGATAAGAAAGTAGTGCATTATATATATATTTCAGTTAAACATACTGAAATTATACTATTAATATCTCAAGTGAAATTGAAGAAATATTGAAGATAGTGCTTCGAGAATATATATATTTGAAAGTGAATATATATATATATATATATGTACAATTGAATTTTGTGCTTCAATTATTATTTATGTGCTACTAAGGAATTGGGGGGCAAAGGCTAATTAGGATTTCCCGGTCTCTGATCGGGTCAAAAACCCTGATGGAACTGATATTTAACTCTTGCGGTGAATTTCGGTGATGTCCGGAGGGCCTAATTGGTCAAATCCACTTTCCTCACCTCCACGCGGGGCCCCCTGGGATCTTTTAAGATGCGAAAGAGAGAGTGGTGTGCGGAAAGGAACGGGAAGCTACCGCATTTACTTTTCCCAAGAAAAACTGCAAACATGGCATGATGAATCTTTCCTCGGCAAAAAATTCCGGACGTAAACTATCCCCCCATTCGGATGTCCGGGAGGGGGATACTGAGGAAGGTTACATTATGACGCAATTCAACCGTCAGAAGAAAAGAAGATTGAGGATTGGATCATGGAATGTGAGAACTCTTCTTCAAGCGGAAAAGTTGGAAAACTTGAAGGAAGAAATGAGAAGAAACAGAGTGGATGTGATGGGAATATTAGAAGTGAGGTGGAGAAATAGTGGTGAGTTGCTGAGTGATGAATTTAGAATGTTTTATTCAAATGGTGAATGTAAAGGAAGTCATGGTGTTGGTGTACTACTGGGACCATGTGTGAAAGATAAAGTGATATCAGTGCGTTATGTAGATGACCGGATGATAATGGTGAGACTACAAGGGAAAAAATTGGACTTAGTGCTAGTGCAAATTTACATGCCTCATAGTGGATTAGAAGATGAGAAAGTGGAAGAAAACTACGAGAAGATAGAAGAAATAGTTGAGAAAGAGAAGAAGGGTGCATGTGTAATCCTAATGGGCGACTGGAACGCAGGGAACGCAGTAGTAGGAGAAGGACAAGATGGAAAAACGGTTGGAAAATTTGGACTGGGAAAAAGAACTGACAGAGGAGAATCTTTGGTAAATTTCTGTAAACGGAATGAAATGATTGTTGGAAATACATTATTCCAACAGCATAAAAGAAGACGATACACGTGGACATGCCCAAGGGATGACAGTAGATATCAGATAGACTATATACTCGTACAGGAAAGATACCGAAATTGCTTAAAAAATGCAAAGACTCTACCAGGAGCGGATATTAATTCAGATCATGTCCTACTGATAGGCGAAGTAGATATTCGTCTGAAAAAGATAAGAGGAAGGCAAGTGACGAAGAAGTTTGATATAGAAAAGCTTATGAACGAAGAGGAAAAAAGAAAATTTGAAGAACATTTTCAAAAGAAAGCCTCTAATTTAGAATCCGCACCAGAAAATAGTAATGAATACAGG
Source organism: Thereuonema tuberculata (assembly GCA_023159025.1). Lineage (NCBI taxonomy): Eukaryota > Metazoa > Arthropoda > Chilopoda > Scutigeromorpha > Scutigeridae > Thereuonema > Thereuonema tuberculata. Next base: position 6,529 of record JAFIDM010046876.1, read on the forward strand.
ACTCATCTAAAAAGCTGTATACAGGAAACAGCAGAAGAAACAATAGGATACAGAGAAGGTAAGAGTAATAAGAAACCTTGGATCACAGGGAAAATGTTGGAGAAGATGGAGGAAAGGAGAAAATGGAAAAACATCAACACAGAAGAAGGTAAAAGAAATTACAAGAAACTAAACAACGAACTAAGAAGAGTAACTGATAAGGCGAAGGAAGACTGGATGAAACAGAAATGTGAAGAAGTAGAGGATCTAGAGAGAAAAGGAAGATATGATTTAATGTACCGCGAAGTAAAATGTTTGGATTTCACAAATAAGAATAAGAAGTCCATGTGGTTGATAGAAGACGAAATCGGCAATGAAATAACCGACAAACAAGGAATTTTGAACAGATGGAAGAAGTATGTAGAAGAATTATATAAGACAGGAAATCGTCCAGATTACTTAGCTATAGAAGATGAAACAGCTGTATCAGAAGACGAAAAAGGATGTTGTATTCTAAGGGAAGAAGTTGAGCTAGCGATTAGGGAAATGAAGAATGGGAAAGCAACAGGAGTTGATGGAATACACATTGAGTTAGTAAAATGCTTGGGTGAAGACAAGAAGCAAATACTATCATTATGCAATGAAATATATGAGAAATGTGAATGGCCTGATGATTTCATGGAAACAGTATTGCTGCCAATACCGAAGAAAAATAATGCAAAGAAGTGCAATGAGTTCAGAACTATCAGCCTTATATCGCACTCGGCGAAGATTCTTCTGCGAATACTGAACAGACGTTTATATTCTAAGGTGGAAGGAGAGTTGGAAGAAGAGCAATTTGGTTTTAGGAAAGGAAAAGGTACGAGAGATGCAATTGGGCTGCTGCGAACAATCGGCGAAAGATATCTAGAAAAAAATAAACACGTATTTGCAGTATTTGTGGACCTGGAAAAGGCTTTTGGCAGAGTGGATTGGAATAAACTTATGGTAATCTTGAAGAAAATTGGTGTGGATTGGAAAGAGAGAAGGCTAATAACTAATCTTTATATGAAACAACGAGTCAAAGTCAGAATAGGAGAAAAATTGTCAGAGGGAAGTGAAATAGGGAGAGGGGTGCGACAAGGATGCCCTCTATCACCTACACTGTTCAACATCTACTTGGAGGAGTTAGTGAAGAATTGTTTTCAGAACATGGGAGGGGTGATAGTAGGAGGAAGAAGAATAAAGTGTGATTTGCTGATGATATGGCATTGTTAGCAGAAGAGGAGATGATACTAAGGGATATGCTACTGCAGCTGAATGACAGCTGTGAAAAATATGGAATGAAGATAAATGTAAACAAGACAAAGACTATGATTATCGGAAGAAAGACAAAGAAGATAAACATAAGTATTCGGAATGAGACATTGGAACAAGTGAACAACTTTAAATACTTAGGGTGTACTATAAGTGGTGATATGAACTGCTGCCAAGAAGTCAGGAGGAGGATAGCAATAGCAAAGGAGGCTTTTAATAGGAAAAGGAGCATCTTCTGCGGACCTCTGGAAAAAGAACTAAGGAAGAGACTAGTGAAGTGCTTTGTGTGGAGTGTGGCATTGTATGGGGCAGAAACATGGACATTACGACGCAGTGAAGAGAAACGACTAGAAGCATTTGAAATGTGGATATGGAGAAGAATGGAGCATGTGAAATGGACAGACAAAATAAGAAATGAAGCTGTGCTAGAAAGAGTGGCTGAAGAAAGAATAATGCTGAAACTGATCAGGAAGAGAAAAAGAAACTGGTTGGGTCACTGGCTGAGAAGAAACTTCCTAATGAAGGATGCACTGGAAGGAATGGTGAACGGTAAAAAAGTTCGAGGCAGAAGAAGATTTCAGATGATCGACAACATTATGGTAAATGGATCTTATGTAGAGACGAAGAGGAAGGCAGAAAATAGGAAAGATTGGAGAATGCTGGGTTTACAGTGAAGGACCTGCCCTTGGCAGAGAACTATGAATGAATGACTAAGGAATTAAAGTAGTGAATTGTGCTTCTAATTTAATTACTAAAAATGAATCCAAGAATATTGGAACTACTAATTGTCAAGCTGACATTTAATTATTATTATTTATTAAGTGATAATTATAAATTATCGGATCGATAATTTAGTATTAAAGTGATATTAGTGAAGTGAGAATTATTGTAGGAAGAATTAAAATCATAGGAACTATAGTGATAACTTACCTGAATTATCTAACTAACTTTCACTGGAACTTTTTGACTATTATTACACTTGCTTTATTATAAGGATATCATCATATCATTATACTTAGAATCATATTTAATAATTTCGTATTTCAATAAAATTATTGAAATCATTAATAAGTGTCTTTGTGTGCTGAATTTTTTTTTATACTATTACCCCTCCACATAAGGTTATGGGTTTCGGTGGTTGCTTCCACTGCGCCACACACAATATTTACAGTTTCTAGTACTTGGTTCTTAGATATTCTTAAATATTTGTATTATAATATTTAGGATAAAGGATAAAAATGGCCGAAGCAACAATAGACAAATACATTGAAATAAAGTTCAATGGAAAGAACTATGCATCATGGTGAATAAGTATGAAAAATATATTGATGAGAGAAGGTTCATGGCGGGCAGCCAACATGTCAATAGATGACATTGAAAACTTGGACGATAAGCTTGAAAGAAGAAAATTTAAAGAAAAATCCGAAAAGGCATTTGGCGCAATTGTCTCCTTGCTCGAGGACAGATTTAAAATATTAATAAAAAAAGAGATTGATCCCAGTAAATTGATTTAAGAATTAGATAATAAATATGTTAAGTTGGAAACTGTATGATGTGACAAATTTCAAAGATAGCAGTACACTAGAGCAATCATTAATGAATATAAAATTATTATTAAAAGAACTAAATCAAATTGGAGGAAATATAGATGACCAAGAACTTTGCTGGATGTTCCTGTCTGGATTACCCTCGAATTATGATTCAATAGCACAAGGATTGATGCTAACTCAGAGTTCTCCAGAATTCAAGTTTGAAATACTAGTTGATCGAACATTACATGAAGTAGACAGAAAAAATGAAAATAATGTGTATATATAAATATATATATATATTAAGTTCAGAGGATATTAGTACTTATAAAACTAAAACTCAGAAAACTAGATTATCCAATCAGGAGCGGAGAAGGTGCTTTGTAACAAACTAGACCACATAGCTAAGAATTGCCGATATAGAAAATTTGATACAACTAGAGAAGATAATAAAAAGAAAGTGTATAAAAGAGAAAACTTTGTTAATACTAAAAATAAGTTATATTCCGGGATATCTATAACCAATTCAAATAACTGCATGTTAGCCAACCTAAATAAAGAATCATGGTTATTAGATAGTGCAATGACAAACCATATATGTTGTAATGAGGAGAGTTTCTCTCTCCTGCACAATATACTGCACTTGAAAATCCTGTAGAAATACACGGAACATCTATAAAACCCATTCATGCCATATTAAAAGGAATAGTTAAACTAAAGTACATAGTTACAAAATATAAATCAGTTATGTTAATATTAAACAATGTATTCCATGTTCCAGATCTAGGAGTTAATCTGATATCATCATCACAACTGGCTCAAAAAAACTTTGTTCAACATCTAGTAGGAAGATCATATATAGTTTCAGATCAAAGTAGGAACTGGGTCGTGAAAGGCGAATTACATGGAAATTTATACAATGCTAACGTTCATGTATATAAAGATCAATGCAACATATTTGCCAAAACTCCATACAATAGAGCAGTTTTATGGCACGAAAGACTTGGGTATATTTTCTATAAGAAATTACAATTAGCTATAGAAAATAAGTTACTACATGGGCTGGATACTACACAAGTAGATCTTAAAACTATATGTAATTCATGTAAGATGAGTAAACTCACCGATAAAACTCATCATAAACTCAATCATATTGGAAGTACAGAAGTAATGGAATTGATACATACAGATATACTGTATTAATTAATTAACTGCGGGATTAGTGTAGCAATATGGCCGCACACATGATTCTCTGCTCAATTAAGTAGGCCTAATTAACGAGAAATATAAGTGAATAACTTATATTACAGATACTGTAAAATAAGAAGATAATATGAACTTTGAAAATATCACAATACGAACAAAATCAACAAAAGAAGCTAAGAAAGGAGAAAATCAAGATACGCATTACCAAACAAATGAAATGGAATCAGCTCTAGAAATACGACAATTATTACAGGAGGTAAGGGAAATCAAATCAGAAATACAGGAGATAAGAAGTAGTATCAACTACATTCATGAACATTACGAAGAAATTCTAGATAAATTATCAGCTATAGAAGGAAAACAGGAGAAAACTGAAGAAAGACTTTTAAAATTAGAAGAAGAAAATGATAAAACACAAGAGAAAATCAAAAACTTTGAACTAGAAATAGACAATCATGAGGAAAAATTAAGACAAAATAATCTAGAAATAAATGGAGTTATCCAACTACCAAATGAAAAATTGCAAGACATTGTAGAAAAAATTACAAACAAGACAGGTGTGAAAGATCAACTTCAAAACGTAGAGGTTATGCTTAGGGTTCAAACTTTTAATAAGAACAAAATAAAGCCTATAATAATCAAGTTTTCAACTTTAAAAAGTAGATTAATCTGGATGGAAAAAAAGAAAGAAAAGAAAATCTTAAGAAATAATGAAATTCATGATAACAATGACACCAGTAGAATCTATTTTAATAAGAATTTAACGAAAAGGAAAAAAACCCTATTTTGGAAAACAAGAGTAATTGCAAAAGAGAAGAATTATAAATTCACTTGGACAAAGTTCCATAAGATCTTAGTAAGAAAAGATGAAAATTCATCTATAATAAAAATAATGAATGAAGATGACCTTAAAAAAATAACCTAAAATGTTTAACTAATGTTTGAAACATCAGATCAGAAAAAATTAAATATTTACAGTGATTTTGAAGAATGGTATGTAAATAGAATAATAAATCAGTCTTCTGAAAAAATATTATACTTAAATATAAGAAGTATAAAAAAGAACTTTGATTATCTCATTTGTCATATAAAAAAATTTATAAATGAAATAAATATAATAATTTTAGTGGAAATAAACATAAATGAAAATGAAATTAAATATTTTACCCTGGAAGGTTATAGTATGATATATAATCTCAGGAAAAATAGAAGAGGTGGTGGAATAATAATGTATTATAAAAATGAATATACATTGATGAAATTTCAAATTGATGCAATAACATTTGAAAATATTACATGTGTACTCAAATCTAAAGATATTAATATAAGTAAAAATGATAATAATAAGAATTTAAAAAAGTTATTAATAATTTATAAGCCTCCTCTAACTAATAAAAATTATTTTCTTAAAGAATTAGAAAAAACTATAGAATATACTCATAAAGAATAGGAAAAAACTAATAATTTTATAATTATTGGTGATATGAATATTAATATTATAGAAAAACAAACCAATTCTTTGGTACTGAAATATTTAGAAATTTTTAATACTTATGGCTTGGAGACTTTAATTGATACTGCAACTAGAGAAATACAGACAATAAAATCTTATACTTCAACATGCTTAGATCACTGTTTTACTAATTTAAAAAATAAAGATACTAAAAGTAATATTATACAAACAGAAATATCAGATCATTATATAATAATGTTAGAAATATATAATCAAAATTTAAGTAAAAGTAATCAAAATCTTAAAAAATTTAGAAGACACAATAATATAATAAATGAGGAATTATTTGTTAAAAAAATCAGAAAACTTACTTAATAATATAAGAAATAAACAAATAATTGACCCAAATAATATAATAAATAAATTTGTAAAAATTATAAATAAATCTAAAAAACACATAAGCAATAAAGACACTTATAAAGAAAACCATGAATATCATTGTCAAACTAAAAATAATAAAAAGCAAAATTATAAACATGAATGGATAACAGATGAAATATATAGTCATATCAAGGAGAAAGATAAATTATATAAAAAACATAAAAACAATAAAACAAATAAAGAATATAGAGAAATTTATAGAAAAAAAAGTAATTGGATAAAAAACCTAATACAAAAAACAAAGCAAAGATTCTATCAAAATAAATTCCTAAATACTTACAATATTAATAAAAAGACTTGGAATATAATAAATAATCTTATAAAAAATAATGAAAATAAAACTATTGATAAAAACAAAATTTGTAAATTAATAGAAAAATATAATTATAAACAAACTGATGAACTATTTGATAAAACATTTAGTAAAGTTGTTAGTAAATATAATTGTAACACTGTAAGTAATAAAAAAGATATTGAAACTTTTACAAATTCAATAGTGTTTCATATACTTAACATTGAAGATATAATAAAAATAATTCAATTAATGAAAACTAAAAATACTGTTGGTATTGATAATATTGCTGTAAAAGATATAAAAAATTATATGGATATATTTGCAACAATATTACATTAACTTATAAAAGCCATGTTTGAATAAGGAACTTACCCAAGTATTTGGAAAACTGCAAAAATAACTCCAGTATATAAAAAAGGAAAAATTAATGATATAAAAAATTATAGGCCAATCTCTGTTCTTTCCAATATGTCAAAAATTATAGAAACATGCTTAACTAATTCAATATATAACTTTCTGTATAAATATAAATTACTAAAAAAAGACCAATTTGAATATCAAAAAAATTTAAGTACTGATAAACTCTTTCAAGATTTCCAAAATATCATAAATTCTGCATTAAATAAAGGTTATTATATATATATTATTTTTATTGATTTTGAGAAAGCATTTGATAGTATTAATCATAAGATATTGATAGAAAAATTATTTCATATTTGAATAAGGGGCAACATGATAGAAATATGAAAAAACTATTTAAAAAATAGAAATTAAGAATTAATTTAAATTCAAAATTACGTAAAACATACAAATTAAAAACAGGAATTCCTCAAGGTTCAAATTTAGGACCTCTTTTATTTATTTTATACTTAAATACATTATATAGTACAATATCAACATCAAAAAGTTTTGCTTATGCTGATGACATCATTTTAATAAATATAAATGAAAGCTATGAAACTGCAGAATATAACATAGAATAGATATATAACTTTAATAGATTAATTATTTGGACACACAATAATAAAATGAAAATAAATAGTCAAAAAACAAAACTAATGATATTGAAAAAAAAAAAATTGTTACATAAAAATCCATTAATAAAATATCATAAT
>JAFIDM010046877.1:949-13842 GCA_023159025.1 Thereuonema tuberculata
GACTTGGTCCTGTATCGCGATCATGAACCCTTCGGTTTCCCCAAACACTCAACATTCGTCAGCCATCTGTTCGACGCTTCCATGTCGACATGAGGTTGGCTGAGTTCGTGGCGATGACTGCCATGGAGTTCCTTACGAGCCCATGATTCATGCAGCTGCTCTGTGTGGGTGTCGGGGTGGTGAGAGTTAGAGAAGGGTTTGCGAGGTCCAGGGATGTGAGGCGTATGTCAGCCTTGACAATGGCTGAGTGGAGTGAAGAATATTTGCTCTTTGGTGAAAGTGTTCCCTAAGTGTGTGTACTTGTTTTTCGTGCAGGGTGAAGAGATTGATGAGTCCTCGGCCTCCCTCCTTGCGGGGAAGAGTAATCCTTTCCGTAGCGGACTTGGGGTGGTGCATGTTGTGTTTCGTGAATGTAGTGCATGTTGTGCGTTGTAGTGCTTCGAGTTCAGTGTTTGTCAATGGAATATGTTAGTGTGGGGACGTCAATTATTATTATTATGTTTGTATGTTTCAAACCTTGGGTTTCCCCAGCAAAAACAATATGGCGGGTCAAGGACCAAAGCACATACTGCCAAGTGTAAAGACGTGTGCGAGAATGATTAGGGATGTGTGGTTGTGTCCATAAATTTCCTAACTATGCGTGTAGTGTTGAGTACCACAGCCTTCTGCAGTTGTGCATAAGTGTTTTTGTGAAGTCCTAGTGTGCTGAGACTGTGGTGCAATGTGTGAGGCACCAGACCAGTGGCAGACAGAACGATGGGTACAACACGTACTCGATCCTGCCTCCACTGCTTCTGGAGCTCGTCTGCTAGATCAGTGTATTTACTGATCTTGTCTGCGTGAGTTTTCTGCATGTTCTTGCTGATAGGCACTGCAATATCAATTAGATAGGTCTGTTTGTTGACCTTATCAACAAGTGTGATGTCTGGTCTGTTGTGATGTATGGTTTTGTCTGTGTGAATGGGGCGGTCCCAGTATAGTTTATATGAGGGTGACTCTAATACGCTTTGTGGTATGTACTTGTAGCACGGGACCGTGCTCTTAATAAGTGAATGTTTGTGTGCTAGTTGTTGATGAACGATCGACGCTACCTGATTGTGTCGGTGGAGGTAGTCTGTTTAAGAGAGAAGGGGACAGCCTGATATTACGTGGTCGATCGTCTCATGCGTAGTGTGGCATTTCCTACATTTGTCGTCATGTGTGTTTGCATCGTGTAGAATGTGTTTCTTGTAGTTGCGTGTGGAGATGACTTGAGTGGTGAGCTGTTTGGGGAGACCGAAGGGCTCATGATCGCAATACAGGACCGTCAGCCATCTGTTCGACGCTTCCATGTCGACATGAGGCTGGCTGAGTTCGTGATGATGTCTGCCATGGAGTTCCTTACGAGCCCATGATTCACGCAGCTGCTGAGTGTGGGTGTCAGGGGTGGTGAGTGTTGGAGAAGAGTTTTCGAGGTTCAGGGGTGTGAGGTGTGTGTCAGCCTTGACAATGGCTGAGTGAAGTGAGGAGTCTTCTGCTCTTTGGTGGAAATGTTCCCTAAGTGTATGTACTTGTTTTTCGTGTAGGGTGATGAGGTTGATGAGTCCTCGGCCTCCCTCCTTGCGGGGAAGAGTCATCCTTTCCGTAGCGGACTTGGGATGGTGCATGTTGTGTTTCGTGAATGTAGTGCATGTTGCGCATTGTAGTGCTTCGAGTTCGGTGTTTGTCCATGGAATTTTGCCATTCCCACACTAACATATTCGTTCGGCATAAGTGTTGATAGCTTTAATTTTATTTCTGGCATTGAGTTGTGTTTTGAGGATTTTGTGAACTCCAGCAAGGTATGTGTTCTTCAGTGCATTTTTGATGTTTGCGTTGTCAATGATGCGCGCTTGCTGGAACAAGTGTGATGTCTGGTCTGTTGTGATGTATAGTTTTGTCTGTGTGAATGGGGCGGTCCCAGTACAGCTTATGTGAGGTTGACTCTAGTACGCTTTGTGGTGTGTACTTGTAGTATGGGACCGTGTTCTTAATAAGTGAGTGTTTGTGTGCTAGATGTTGATGAACGATCGATGCTACCTGATTGTGTCGGTGGAGGTAGTTTGTTTGGGATAAAAGGGGACAGCCTGATATTGTGTGGTCGATCGTCTCATGTGTAGTGTGGCATTTCTTGCATCTGTCATCGTGTGCTTTGCGTCGTGTAGAATGTGTTTCTTGTAGTTGCGTGTGGGGATAACTTGGTCCTCTATCGCGATCATGAACCCTTCCGTCTCCCCAAACAGCTCACCACTCGTCAGCCATCTGTTCGACGCTTTCATGTCGACATGAGGCTGGCTGAGTTCGTGGTGATGTCTGCCATGGAGTTGCTTACGAGCCCATGATTCATGCAGCTGCTGTGTGTGAGTGTCGGGGGAGGTGAATGTTAAAGAAGGGTTTGAGAGGGCCAGAGGTTATTATTATTATTATTATTATTATACATGTGTTTATCTCAGACAAAGTCCGGAAGCCTTGTAGGCGGAGAAATTCATCTCAAGCCATCTGTTGTAGAAACCTACGGGTGATATGACATGTTTGTAATAATATACTTTTCTGAATATTTTTGACAAGATTTTGTTGCAGTCCAATTTTTCTAAATTATCAATAAAATTCTTTGACACAATTCTGGTCGCCGATATCACCAATGGTACTGTTTGAATTCGTTGCTGCTTCCATAGTCGCTGTATTTCAATCGCCAGATTTTCATATTTTGTACATTTTTCAATTTCAGTTCTGGAAATGTTTTGGGACAGTGGGACAGAAATGTCAACTATTGATGTTTGTTTCTCCACATTATCAACCAAAACAATATCCGTACGATTGAAGTCAACAGTATTGTCAGTAACAATCGGTTTATCCCAGTAGAGGAGATACCGTTCTGTTTCAAGAACTGGATCCGGCTTCTATTTATAGTATGGCGGGGCAGAAGTTAAAATTCCAAATTTGAGAGCTAATTGCTGGTGAATAATTTTAGCAAATTGGTTGTGTCGATTCAAATAATATGAATTTGCCAGCATCTATCCAAAACCATTGGAATAATTCTAGGATTTGTCAAAATTTGTATGCTGTATGAATATTGAGTGGAATATTGAGTGTCTGAAACTCGGTGAGAGAGAAGGAAAGTTCTCCATGCATACTTTTCAAAAACCTGTGGAAAAATTTATTGAGTTGTAAAATTTTATACCATACGATTTGGTTCCAGGAATGGGAAATGTTTCCTCCACATATACTTTTAAAAAAGTTTTAAAATTTTGCAAGTCAAAATATCTGAAGTATATTTTTGACCAATATTTTAAAGTTCATAGCTTGCAATTTCAAATACTCATATTTGTCTGCAATTGGGCAGTTAGAAGTATGTAGAGTAGATTTGTTGAAGCCCATTAGAGTTAGTAAAAAGATTTTCTTCTGTTGAATAACTATTTCTGGAAGGTGTTAAGAATGATGGTTGGTAAAGACTAATGATAAGGGTTACAATACTTCTTATGTATGAGATGCGATTGAAAAGTAATTGAGTAAATCTTTTTCATGAAAACTTGAATGATTACACAGATATGAAGATATGTATCTGAAATGACATGTAAAAACTACTTTCTAACTAGATGGCATGCATCTGTATTGTCTGTAGTGTACATCACAGCTCTTCCAAAATGGCAGGTGTGATAAATTTCAGCAGGTCACAAGAAATCGGATGGCACTTCAGATCTCAATCTGTCTGAATGTTATCATGAAATGTGTTCAACATATGGAGATGACTTTATGATATTTACGAACATTTATGAACATAAGCATAAGCTTATTCAATGAAAATCAGTCAGACCATGGACATCATACATAGATTCCAACATCAATGCTGTGAATGGAATGATTAAAGAGGATGAATGAGTAAAAATCAAAGACATATCCAGACTTATGGAAGTGTTTAATATTATCTTGCAAATCTGTGCAATACCACAAGGTGACAGCCAAGTGTGTACCTACACAGTTAGCGCCATTGCTCATGGAGAATAGAATGTCTTATAGCCTTGCACATTTGCTGTATTAGCAATGTGAAGGAAACAACATTCTTGACTATATCGTTATAGAAGATGAAACATGGACATTTCATTTATCACCTGCAAGGCAATATGATTTGGAAACACCAAAACTCTATATAGCTTTAAACTTTCTTGGTGGAGTAGTCTGCTGGTAAGGTGATGGTTACTATTTCATGGGACAGGCAAAATGTTCTGCTTATAAATTTTCTCTGTAAAGAACAGTGTGTGAATGTGGCAGTTTATTGTGAAACATTGAATAGATTGAGAGCTGCCATTTTCTGGAAACATCCAGAGAAGGCAACATCCGATGTTTTGTTGCTGCATGATGGCACCCATCCATGGGCACCTGCACATATAAGCAAAGGTGGACATTTGCCCCATCCTGAAATTTTCTATTTTAAATGAAAGCCATAGTATTTTTTTCTCTCTCTTAAGAGGACTAAAAGATAAATTTTATTATAACGAATTACTTTAGTTTATTTAGACTACCAAACTCCACTCCTGGCAATGGGAACATCCTTCCTACACTCCTGACTTGGTGCCCAATGATTACCACCTGTTTGGCCCAATGAAGAGGTATCTTGCTGATAGCCACTTCAAGATGAAGTGATGAAGGTGTGTAGGAAGCTTTTCATCAATGACTTCTCTCCCAGCCGAACGACTTGTATTAATCCTGCACCCACAAATTAATTTCACAACTGCGTCAATCTCAATGAAAATTATATAGAAAAGTAGATAAAATCATATGCCATTCTTTATGTATTTGTGTAATGATTAAAGGTTTCATGAAAAAAAAAATTACTCAGTTGTTTTTTGATCGCCCTCGTATTTCTTGTTTCTTTATTAACAAAGCAACATTGAACATGTCAATTCAGCTTCAGAGATTGCATACCATGGCTACATCATTACATGCTAATTGTTGCAATTTTATTGTTAGATTTTATGATACAGGAGATTGAACTTCTATGTATTTCTTAATTTCATATCAGATTTGTTCATTGTAACTAGGCTTTACTGCATTACATGTAACTAGGGTGCAGTATGGTTGCAGTGTTTCCCATTCAATCTTCTTTTTTTTTAACTGCTTTCCTATTTATAAATGAGAACTGTAATCAAAATTTTGAATGCTGCCAATTTCAGCTGTGAAATTACAAATGTTAAAGCTTATAGATCAAGTTGTTTCATGAAAATGCTGCATCTAGCATAAATTTAATTAGTTTCTTTCTTCCAAATACTTAGTCATACCATATATCTGTCTTGCCATTTCATTGGTAAAACCATCTACCATGTTTCTGCAGTATATTTTTCTATCAAATTTGGTAAGACTGGTTGTAAGGATATAGCCCGCAAGAGAGAACTGCATTATGTCTAAAACAGAAAAAAGATAAAATAAAATTGTCCTTGATTTCAATCAGAATAAACTGAATATAGCTTTGATACATCTACTGGGATTGGAATGAGCAAAATTATTTCTCAGAATCACTTCAGTTTCTGAAATTGTGACCTAAATTCTAATTATTGAAAAATCGAATATGGTTGAGTTTCATTAGTGAAAATTTTAAATAAATTGCTCAATGCATATTGCTATGGAATAAGGATAAGAAAAGTATATTTTCAGATTAACTGACTGACTAAATAAATAAACCTTAGTTTTGCGGTATTATCTACTAATCTGTTATTCAGTGATAGGAAAATTCTTTTTAAAAAGTAAGTTTACATTATTTTTCTTTCCAGCCAAAAAAAAAAGATATGATTGACTCAAATTACTGCAATTTCTGCAAATTCCTGAGCACCCTCCAAACACAGCACACACAGAAAGAATCATGATAAATCTCAGACATTAGCTGTCAATTTATCTTTTTGAACTGCTCATCAGTAACAGAGGAACAAAACTCATTTTTGTTCCTCTGTTACTTTTGTAATGGAGTAACTATAGCTGTAACTTATTAGTAACAGAGTTACTGATAATCCATACTTTCCATGCTTGCTTTTAGTTACATAAATTTTATGAAAAACAACATATTTACAAAAGAAAATCTTGTTTTAATTTAAGATTTGTTTGTTTTTTATTAGGAACTATTGATACTCCTTCACTATATGAACGAGTTAATGCTCAACCCAATCATGAACAGGTATTTATTTTGCTTTCATTCTTTTGATAATAAGATATCATTTTTTTTAAATGAGATAATTAATTCAGTTAATTTTGAACTAAAAACTGTATCTCTAATCTGATAGAATTTCCAATCTCTCATTTTTTTATATAAAGCTGTTCAAAGAACCCACATATCTATCTGTTATTGGCCTCCAATAGCCATTTTGATCATAGCATTATTTGTCATATTGTTTATCCTCTTTCAGATAAGGTTTTTTTTTTTTTTTTCTTACTTACTATTCTTACATTGGTTAATTCAATCACATTTCCCAAAAGACTCTTCAGATAGTATTAGATTTAACTCTTAAGAATTATTTCTCCCTTACTATATCACATTGTGAGTCATCTCATATTTGTACGTAATTGTTTCTGAAGAACTACACTCATATCTCCAACCAGTTGTCTAATGTATCTGAAACTGTGACACAGAATGCCTTTCCATAAATTTTAGAGGTAATGGCCAGTTCACTGTCATGATCTGAAGCTATCTGAATGTGAAACTTTTGTTTAATCTAATAGCCTGTTTATTCCAAAAATTAAAACTGTCTAATAATAAAATTGTCATAAGCCGTTTTGGCTTAGCCGAGTGATTTAGAGTTCTAGACAGTGGTCTGCCGTGCGGCCGTTGTATCAGAACCTGCGTTCAAATCCCGGCATCAGCAGGGCTGTTTCTTTCTTCTTCTGTGTTGCATCTGTTTCTATCTGGGTCTTACTATCTCAGTGTTATTCTGAACTTGGTGTGCATCCCTTCTTGAACTTTACTAGCTCCACAGTGATGGTCGTCATATTGTCCGTGGTCCTTAGTTGGCCCAAATCGACATGAAGAAGTAGAAGAAAATTGTCTTAGAGATAAGCCCTGCCTTCCAACACCTCACACATTAGAATTAAGATATCAACATGTCGTTAATTTCTGTAATGTAATGTGTCTCTGATTACTTCTATAACTGGACAAGCAAAGTGTAAGCCAAGATAAAAGAGAATGGCTGTTTATAATTGATAAATACGATTAGTACAGAGCAAGCATCATTCAGTGGATGGGAGAAGTTGAAGTTTGGATTCGGTTCTGATATTGTTTGTGAGAACTTTGAGACGTTGACTTTGTATGAGTAGGATGTATTGCTTCACTATTACTGAGAGGACTGATATGCACCTAGTCTCTTGAGCAGCGAACGGAAACGGATGAGCGACTGTACGATTGTATCGTGAACAGTTTCCCAACATGTTCGGCAATCCATGCATCAACATTGTGAGGCTTGTATTACTGTTGGTGGAATTAAGTTTGAACACCTACTGTAAACATGTAAGTGTACACCTTACTGTCATATTGCAAACATAGGGCTAAAAAACATGTTGTTTACTTTACTTGTTGTCTTTGATTTCTGAAGCTTAGTGTACCTTCTAGCACTTTCAGGTGGCTTTTGAAACCAGCATGAATATCATATGTTTTTATATACCTGGCCTACCTTTAAAGTCGTGTATAAGGAATTTTGAATCACCCTGAATGTACTTTTATATTATGTATTTTAAAAAGAGCAAAGTCTTGGTATATTGCGTTTTTGCTTTCTAAATTGTTTCCAAATTTCGCCGCTGAGGACATGGTAATTGGCTTTATCTTCATAGAAACAATGATGTGTTTTTTGTATTGGTGTTTTTCAAATCCCACATCATTCTCCGACTTTATATGTTTAGTAATATAAGTTAATTTTATTCTTATATTCTATTTTGTTCTAAATTTTAAATTGCAAAAGATTGATTGAAGTCTTTGCTTTGCGAAACTCAGAGGCCTTGCTTTAAGTTTTGCCTGTTCGATTTTATATATATATATATAATAATATATTAAAGATATGAGTAAAGGTTAAGTAAAGATATGAAAACTACATAATTACAAAAATGAAAAAAGAAGGAAGTAAAATTCGATCACTATAATTCCCTGAATGAACACATATCTTCTGATTTTTCTTTCTAGTGATTTTATTGCTTAAGAGACATTTTATTAAGCAAATTTGGCGGTGACTTGGAAAATAATTTAGTTAAAGGAAATTTGTTTTAGTTTAGATTTGTGGAGGTTCCATATTTATTTCTTCTACCATTTATATTCTCCTCTGAATTGAGACCTGGTGTGTTTATAGTGACCACTCTCAACTGATGATTGCCAATTGAACATATAACAGCTGTTTTGGGATGTTACGTGTAAACCCTGGTCTCTCCCTATTAGTGTGAAATTTTTTATACTTGATAATTTTATGATCCCATGTGGAGTTGCTAGTCTCCCATTGGGCGCCTCCCCAGGTGGCGGATAGGGGAATGCTCACCAGATATGGCGGGTACCGAGGAAATAAAATACTCGGGGTGGACCAAAACTAGCACTTCTGCCTTGCAGTATGATATTGGATTGTCAAAGGCTAGAGGAAGGAAACCTTGAGGAAAAATCACCTGGTCCTCCAGGTTATGGGTTGATACAACGGGCCAGCTCCTCGTTTATCGGAAAAAATATGAAATGATAAAAGACCCATCAAGGAAAAGCCGGACGGATACAAAAAAAGACGGAAACAGCTTGGTAAATGGACAATTCTTGTTTGTACATGGAACACGCGAGAAATAAGAAATAAAATGGGAGAAACAATAAACAGCTTAAAGGAGACAAAACAAGACATAATGGTTTTAACAGAAACAAAGAAAAAGGGAACTGATGTAGAAACACAAGGTCCATTTTTACACTTTATAGTGGAGCCCCGAAAGAAAAAAAGAGCCAAAAGAGGAATATCAATTTTGATAAGGAAAGAAATACAAATACAATATAATAAGTTGGGAAGCAATAGAACTTTTAACAGAACAGAGACAGAATTATGTAGAGGAAGTTATGGAAGATTCAAGTGGAAACACACGGAGAAATTACATACATTTAGATTTGGTGGAAAGCAAATGTGGAGAGGATGGAATACCAGCAGAACTAATAAAATATGGTGGCCAAAAGCTCTTTAAATTATTATAACAATTATTTGAAAGATGTTTAAATGGGGAACCAGCACTAAATGATTGGAAAATTGGACTACTATCGGTAATACACAAGAAAGGAAACAGAAACGACTGTAAGAACTATAGAGGAATTACAGTAACAAGCATCTTCAGTCGTATATATGGAAAAATATTAAAACATTTCTTAGAACTTTTCGCTCCTTTCTTATTTATGGAGTTTTAAACGATCATTATCTCACAGTTCAAAATAGGATAACTACGGGATGTAGCGCTTGGACCAGTCGGTAACTTCTCCTGGGAGTCATTTTCAAGCGCTGTTTATACGTTTTAACAAGAATTACAGTATCCTAACACAAGGTGGGCACGTGACATCAATATGAGCACCTCTTGAGATTGAACGCGCGCTAGTGACCTTATGATCATTCACAATGGCAGGCAGGGAAAGTGGTGCGTTTGTCGAGTTTATTTATGGGGAACATCTTTGCAGCAAGACGTTTATTTATGAGGAATATGGTTTCACTCCGAAATGTGAAACAATGACTATAATCAAGAAGAAATTTGAAGACACTAGTTCTGTTGCAGCAAAGCATGCTGCGAAAGGCTCACACGCCAGAATCACTACCAAAAGATAACTAATACATCATCGCTGGTGAAAAGTCTGATAAAGTTGATACAAATTGACCAAGTCATTTAATTATTGCTACTGTATATAAAATTGACCAGGACCAACTGATACACCCTGTATTTTATAATTTCAAAGCAACTTATATAAATTGGCTAAGTTCGTCTGTCTCTCTGTAACTCGATATAATTAAGCTATTAAGATAGATCCAAGGTTCTCAATGATACCATTGAATCAAGAGTACTGAAATTGGATGAAATATTTGTTCATTTTGTCATTCCATGTTGTTTCCATGAAATTTTATCCTTGGGAACTGATCTAGACAACTGAAATTCTAACAAAACATACGTTCAAAACCAAATAATTTTGTTACCACTGCACCGATTTTAATGGAATTTGGCATACTTACTCAGTTTTTTACGCTGATTTTAAAACTCAAAACCATTTTTGCTGTAGAAGCTTCGTTCACAAGTTAGCGCAATATTTAGATTATAAAGGTGAGTTTTAATGCCTTTCGGCGTTATGAGTCAAAAATAATAATTATTCCATTCTTACTTTTAGTAAAATTTATTTACAAGTACAAACTTTAGATGTGGTTGGTATTTATTTACCAGAGCCTGTTTTTATTCATGGACAGTTTATGTTGCTATTTCTCGAGCACGTCGT
Organism: Thereuonema tuberculata; assembly: GCA_023159025.1. Classification (NCBI taxonomy): domain Eukaryota; kingdom Metazoa; phylum Arthropoda; class Chilopoda; order Scutigeromorpha; family Scutigeridae; genus Thereuonema; species Thereuonema tuberculata. The sequence continues at coordinate 11,418 of JAFIDM010046877.1, forward strand.
GCTTGCAACGTCAAAATCAAAATTCTTGACCGAATAGATCAAGGACATCTTATAGAAGGATCTGATGCTGTTTTTACAAAAATGTAGTTTATAAGGAGATATTTACTTTATAGTTGATAGTTATAGTTGATCGAGTGGGGCTGGTGTAGAGAAGCTCGAGGACTGGAACCCATCAGAACGAGTAGCGACGAGTAGTTCCTCCAAACCTGCTTAAGACCATCTCATGCAGATGCACAGCTGGCTGTATGGGGCATGTGGCCTCAATTGTTCCGCCCTATGCAAATTCTGTGCTGGCCAAGAATGTGACAACAGGAATGAGGTCCTCGTCGACGACGAAGACGACGCCAATCGAGTAATTTCGCCATTTGACGAAAATGAAGACCCCGACTTCATTAACTCACCCCCTACAAAACAAGCGAAGCGGATGTAAATTTGTTTTCTTTTCAGTTTTAGTTCAATTAAATTTTGGTACGATTTTGATACGATTATTAATGCCTTTTGTTCTTACTTTATTTACATACATGCATCTTTAAAAAATGTATCTGCTATATTGGTGGGATATTGTAAATTGAACATCCGCTCTCACCAGTAGGTATTCCAGTGAAACAGTACCTGCCTCACGAACATTGCGCTGTAACATGTCAGAAACTCAAGTAGGGTTGGTATACACTCCAATTTCAAGCCAACACTGGAAGGTAATTGGTGAATTTTTTTTAAATACTCTGTGCGTCACAATAACAAAAACCACAATATTCCGTTGTTTTTGAATATTTTTTACCCCACTCTCCGTAGGATCAAAAACTTTACATGCGTTTTATAGGTAATTAAATTCCCTACACATTTTATTCTGATACTTGTTTCCCTAGAATAGGCCATAACTGAATTACAGCGTCCTAAAGTTAGAGGTTTGACAAGTTTCCAGAAAGTGCGTTGTTGTTTATTTCTTCAAAACAAACATATCTCCGTAACTATCAGTCCTAGAAACAAAATTTAAAAACTAAATTGTAGGAAATTGTATTCTCTACAACATTGCCTAGAACTGTTTTGTAGCTAAAATGCATCAAACAGACGTTATAAGCGAAAATCTAAACAAAGTGCCGATTTTTTTTGTTTTTTTTAAGATGGCGGCGGGCGCGGCGGGGGAGGAATTGGGCATTTTGCATTTTAAACACTTACTAACCATCCTAGACAACATATTAAAAAATCAGAACTACCGGACCTTTTGTAAGGTACCCCCCTCTTTGGTCTGTATTTGATGGACTAGTGCGTCACAATAGCAAAAACCAGCAATATTCCGTTGTTCTTGATTTTTGATTTTACACAACACTCGTAGGGTTGGTTCATAATAATATACATGCGTTTTGAAGGTAATTAAATTCCCTACAAATTTTATTCTGATACTTGTTTCCCTAGAATAGGCCATAACTGAATTACAGCGTCCTGAAGTTCGAAGTTTGACAAATTTCCGAAAAGTGCGTGTTTTTTTTGTTTTTCAAAAAGTGCATATCTCCGTAACTATCAGTCCTAGAAACAAAATTTAAAAACTAAATTGTAGGAAATTGTATTCTCTACAACATTGTTTAGATTTTCGCTTATAACGTCTGTTTGATGCATTTTAGCTACAAAACAGTTCTAGGCAAAGTGCCGATTTTTTTTGTTTTTTTTAAGATGGCGGCGGGCGCGGCGGGGGAGGAATTGTGCATTTTGCATTTTAAACACTTACTAACCATCCTAGACAACATATCAAAAAATCAGAACTACCGGACCTTTTGTAACGTAAAACACCTCTATTCGTTGGACTAAAACGAACTCCTCTTCCCCAGAGTTACACCATTCACAGAGCGGGCTCTCTCGGAGGCTGTGCTTCCATAGGTAGCTATTGAATGCTCTGTATCCTGTTAAAAACTGGTTCAGATAGAAGTCCGCCTGCATAGTACCGGTCGGAACCACAGGCAAGAATTTGTAGAAAGGGCGACCTTTCTCGGAGGTCTCCCAGTATCTTTGCCAGAGCAAATGGCAATGGTCCTTCCGCAGCCTCAGCGCGTGACTGCGGGGGAGTGGCTCTTGAACGGTGACCGAAGGCTGGGTCGTACCTTCCTTTGCAAGTTGATCGGCTCATTACCGATCATACCAACATGAGCCCTAGTCCAGAAGAGGGCCAGTCCCACCCCGGCCAAAGCCAAATCGGCCAGTGCGGAACCTACCCTGAGCTTCAAAGAGGAGTCACACTCTCCTTTTGCAATGGCGCAAAGGGCCGACCGAGAGTCCGAAACCACCCCCAGCGTTCCCCCAGAGTCTCGAAGACGTTCGAGGCCCCATTGGAGTGCCGCTAGGATGGCTCTTAGCTCGGCTTGGTATATGCTTGCGTGGTCTGGCAATCGGTGCCGCATTGAATCTAGTCTGGCATAGCTAGAATCGTAGCAGG
>JAFIDM010046878.1:0-13841 GCA_023159025.1 Thereuonema tuberculata
AAGTTTTCAATTAAAAAAATTAAAACACTTTTATCAATTTCAAATTCCCTCATTTTCAGTATCAACTACCCTGAAGAGGATTTCCAAATCGATATTCCATGCAATTCATTATAAACTAAGAAGTAGGACTACTTTTTAACGCATATGTAGAATATATATTTCGATTTTAAAGATTCAATAATTTATTAAAGATTATTAAAAATTATTAAAAAATGCATCTACTGAAAAGAGAGGGTATTCATTTAGGCCTGTTTTGACTTCTTCTTCTTTTGACGGAGGAACTCTAGCCATCCTTTATGTGTATAGTAATCCCCTACACGATCGACATAAATTACTAATGGAAATTCAGTCTTTGGATTTGGAGGTCTGAAATTATTGCTGAGTTTTGTTGATCCTTTTCCTTCTAGTTTTCGGAAGGCCTCCAGCTACAACAATGATTAAACAAGCAATGATTCATAATCAGTTGTTATTAATCAAATAATCCTATAAAAATGTCATAAAGCAAGAAAATTATTTTTACAAATAGCATATTTAAGAAGCATTTTTCTATGTTTAAGCATTTGTAATTATGTTTACAATTTCTTGTTACTATAAATGAGGAATAGTGTCGAAACATTAACATTAACTTTTTAGTTCCAAGTAAACCATTAGTACTATTTTATATTAAGATTGTTGAACTAATTAAGTTTCTAATAAATTAAAACAGAAAAAGTGTGAATTAAGAAACTTTTCTCTCACAGTTTTTTTTTAAATATATAGACCTTCCTGATCTTACCGATTCATTTGTTATACCGTATTCATTGTACACTAGATTCCAAATTACGATTTCTTTGCAGGGAGGATAAGTCAGCGATCCAAAATACGTAATAACCGGAACAGTATCATCCCTAACAAACCAATCTAGTTTTATTTGGATGGCATTGGTTTGTCCTGGTTTTATAATACTTGCTAAAGAGTTTACAATTCCCATAAAGCGGCTTTCAAAAGCATACTTGTCCGTACTCTCCTAAAAGTAAAAGATTAATAAATAAATTATTTAACAGATTATACTGTCACAAACATGCAGATTAAAGAGCGAACATGTAAGCTAAATTGGTAATAATCAAGATGATATAAATAGAGCTATAGTAATAAAAATGGAAGAGTGAAAATACGAATGGATTCTTGCATTTGTTGTCCGAGTCAGAAACAAACCAATACATCAAGAAAGAAAATTAATCATTTACGACATTAAACTTGCGTTGCATTAATTAATCCATGTGGCACGAAGTACCATGCCTTGTGGGTATAATGGCAAAGAAACTAGCAGAAGCAATTGATTAAAGAACTTCTGTATTCCATTAAACTCTGTAACTTCTCACTTGAATAAAGTACTCAATCCACAATTAAAGTAATGATAAGTGAAAGCAAAAAAAAAGGATAATCATCAAGATTGATGAATCAAAACTGAGTACAGCAAATAATGAATCGAAAATAATATAGGAATATAAGTAAAGTTTGCTGTGCCAGCGTGGTCTAGTGGATTAGAGAGTGGTCTCCCATGAGACCGATACGTCGACACCAGGATTCGAATCCCGACGTTGGCTTGGATATTTACTTTTTTTCCTGTGTTTATCTGCTTCTTCTTCCACTCTTTCTCCTAAGAGAGAAGATATTGAAGAGTGTGAAAAATTGTCAGAATCGAAATTGGAAAACGATTACCTTCACATTTCTGACCATTGTAGGGTTAGATCCGCAGTGGATGACAGCACACGTGGGATGTATCCACGGCCCTACGCCAAATAAGAAACAACAACAACAACAAAAAAAGCTCCTACAAAAATTAAAATAAGACCGGATTCAGCTGAATTTATTTGCAGAATTAACAGTACAGGATAGATATAAATCACGAACAACATTAATTTTGTATTACTCTTGAAACAATGCTGATACTTATTCAATGAGGGAAGCAGGGGTGGGAATCTACTTCCAATCTTGTTCGCAAGAATAACGACTTGGGTTATTATACGACTCCACTCAAAACCATTCAAGTCTGGCTAATGGGGTGGCCAAGATAGATGCTGTACTTCAGTTCCATGTTCGTCGAACCAAGATCAGATGCACGGAGCAGTTTGAATTAGAGCATTATCCTCCTACAATGTTGCATCATCATTTGGAAACAAAGTCTGATCACTTAGAATTATCCGACTAAATTGTGCCAACTGTTCGATGGCGGCATTATAATGGTGTGGGGGTGTTTTTCATGGTTCGGTTTGGGTTCCTGTGACGGCCAACATGAACTCTGCGGTCTATCGGGCCAATCTGCGCAACGCTGCCCTCCCAATTCTGTGGCAACAGTTTGGGAAAGTCACATTTATCTTCCATCAAGATAACTGTCCTGTACACACATCGAAGCTTGTGCGGCCATGGTTTAACTACATGGATGTTCCGTAAGTTGACTCATGTTCCGATCTCAACCCCATTAAACATCTGTGGGACGAAATAAAACGCAGATTACGTGCTTAACCACATATGGCCATCTTCCGTGGCTGGACTCACTTCAGCTGTCATGGCCGCCTGGAAGTCAGTTCCTGCGACCACCTATCTAAACCTGGTGGAAAGTCTTCTTACGCGTGTACAGGCTGTCATCGATACAAAAGGGGGAACGACATCATATTACTATGTGCCTCAGGAGTCTCCGCGTCCCGACCACAGGGTATTTTTGTCTATATAGTATACCTCTGGGCTGTTACTTTATCTTGGAGGATGACAATCAAATGCGTTCCATGATATATAACCATACAGGAACCTCCGCCATGGTTGACAGTGGGTTTAAAGCAATCAACGTTACTGGCTTCAGGTGGGGATCTCTTGACGATCCGAAGTGGAAAACTCAGTGAAACTTGACTAATGAGACCATATCACATGTTTCCATACCCCTGGTGTTCGTTTTCTAATATCTTTGCACCATTGAATGCGTTGTTTGATGCTTCGGGGTGTCAACAAAGGTTTCATTATTGTAGCTATACCATGGATGTATATCTAAATTGTACGCCGGATGGTTCTCACTGCGACATTTACCCTTGCATTTGCATTAAATTATGCTGTAATTTGCGACACCGTACTTTTTTTGTTTTCTGGTCACACTTCGACGAAGTGTTCTTACATCCCTTTCTGCCAGCTTTGACTTTCGACCATTTCTGCTCTTGCCTGGAGAGGTTTTTCCTGGAGAGAAATGATTGTGAATTACTATTGCTCTTGGAATTGGCTTAATTCCCTTATTTTCTAAACTGTTTCCTCCAGCGTCACTTTTTCTTCTAATTACATTTCAGAACAACATCACGAGCTGAATACATGGCTTTATTGATGACCAATATACACCCAATCAATTCCGCTTAGAACTAGAGAAAAGGGGCATTGCCACAAATGTAATCTTCACAAATTGTCGTTTCGGTCGAAAGCTTGTCATCACACAAGCTGCCATCATTTACATCATTAATAAACTATGGATAACTCCGCCAACCTGGACCCCTTGGGGAAGCTAAGCTCTGCCCGTCACAAGCCGGGACAAAGGAGGAGTGAACGAGGAGTAACACCTCGTTAAAAAACCTTGGCTCACCCGGCTCCAGGTGATAGTACCATGTGAGGGCCCCTTACCAGGGTTATGGTAAAGACCTCAACGGCAGTAAAAGCATAGATGAAGTTCATTAATATGGTGGAACTGGCGGAAGGGGCAACCATTCCCAACTGGGGTTGATCAGTTGAGGCCACTGCCTTGTGGATAGAGAAGGGATTCTCAAAGGCTTGGGACCTATCCCGAGAGCAAAGGGCTGTAGGGCCTACAACCATAGTTCTATTCTTGAAAGCAGGATGTCCTGTTTTCCCAATGATTTCAACAAGTGGCATGATGGAAACGTCTTCGGTTGAAACTACTCCAGGGGGTAACCAGAAACGGGAATCCCCCACCACCAAAGGTGGTGCACCCAGGCCATCGGATTCTGGAGAGCCTGGAACATCATGTACGGAAGAGTCGGAGCTTCCTGGAACCCCAACGTACAAAATACGACCCAAGCGAAAACATCTGCTTGGGACACTAAATATAAACACTCTCATCCAAACAGGAAAACTAAAACAACTAACCAAAGTTTTAGAAGAAAGGAACATATATATTTTGGCATTGCAAGAAACGAGGTTTCCAGATGATAACACAATGGAATCGGATGGCTTCAGAATATACAAGGGCAAACCGGGGCACAAGGTCTCAAATGGAAGATTACCAATTTTAGGGACAGCCTTTGTGGTCAAGAAGACTTTATCCAACTCAATCACAAACTTTGCCTCACCATCCGAAAGAATCTCATTCCTAACTTTCAGATGCGGAAATAAAACCTACACGATCACCAATGCCCATGCCCCTATAAATCAAGACAACAAAAGGAACAAAGAGAAGGTAGAAAACTTCTGGGAAACACTGGAAGACGAAACATCAAAGATTCCCCGCAGAAATGTTAAGATCTTGGTTGGGGATTTTAATGCACAGATAGGAAAAGAGAGGAAATACAGAATGACTGTAGGAGAATATCCAGCCCATAAGAGGACAAACAGAAACGGTGAGAGACTAATAGAATTTTGCAGAAAATTTAATCTAAAACTTTTGTCTACACATTTCAGAGCCCTGCCAAAGAAGAAGAAGACGTGGCTATCTCCCAATCCAATATTAGGAGAATTTCAGATAGATCATGTTGCAATAACAACTACCAATAGAAGTGAAATTCTAAACGTAAAAGTGAGGAAAAGTACGAACATCAATACAGACCACTATCTTTTGGAAATTAAAACGAAATTTCAGCCGAATAGACTCCGTAACAAAGCTGGAAGCAGAAGAAGGATCGATATAGAAAGTCTCAAACGAAATGAAAATACATATCGAGAAAGCTTATCAAAGTGTAATATGAACAACTGGGAAGAAATTAAGGAATCTTTAACAAAAACAGCCGAAAACTTGCAGGAACCGAAAAAGAAACGGAGACACAGATGGTGGAACGAAAGGTGTGACGACACCCTCAACGATAGACTAAGGGCCTGGAAAAGGTGGCATTCCAACCGAACAGAGGAAACATGGAATGACTTCAGTCAACAAAGGAAAATTATTGCAAAGATCATCAGAGGAGAAAAAAGAAAGTATGATAAAACCCGACTGGAAAGTTTGGAAGAAAATTTCAAAAGAAATAACACTAGAACATTCTATAAAACATTTAAGAAAGAATTACAACAGTACCAGCCTCCAAGTCTCTGTCTTAAAAGACAGGACGGTACCCTTGCATTAGGTAACAAAGAGAACTGCCAACTTTTGGCGGAATATTTTGATACCCTTCTAAACTGCGAAGCACCGTCTGAAAGACTCGACTTCAAGAAGGCATCCGACATAAACCCACTGTCAAAACCACCAAGCCTCATTGAGATAAAAACTATTATTAAAGAACTGAAAAATAATAAAGCACCAGGGGAGGATGGTATTGTTGCAGAAATGTGGAAGTTCGAGGAGATAGGGCAGTAGAAAACTTGCATCATCTGATTTGCGATGTCTGGGAAAAAGAAACAATACCAGGTGATTGGAAATGTGCTCTGATACATCCGCTCCACAAGAAAGGTGACCGCACAGACCCTAACAACTACCGAGGAATTTCACTGTTACCTGTTTCTTACAAAATACTCTCCAAGGCCTTACTTAACATAGTGGAAAAACAGGTGGATCATCAGATTGGAGAATATCAGGGAGGCTTCAGAAAGGGAAGATCCTGTGTGGAACAAATTTTTTTGTCTCAAAAGCATCCTGAGAATAAGAGCGTTGAAGGGTAAGAACACAGTGATTTCGTTCGTCGACTTCAAAAAAGCATATGACTCGATAGACCGTCAGACGCTCATCAATGTCTTGGAAGAAGTCGGCGTGGATAAAAAAACAAGATCTATCATCAGACAAACATTAATAGATACTGTCTCTAAAGTTAAATTTCAGGAGAAATTTCAGAGCTATTTCAGATTAAGACAGGAGTTAGGCAGGGGGATGGACTTTCACCAATTCTGTTTAATATCGTACTGGAAAAAATTATGAGAACATGGAAGAATGCCATGGCGGAAAGCGGAATTGAAGGAATCTGTTTAGGTGCGAAGAAGAAGGGTTTAAAAGTTGAGTGTCTAGCATTCGCTGATGATTTGGAGTTGTTAACAGATAAGAGGGAAAATGCCAAGATAATGCTTGAAAAACTGCACGAGATCGCAGAAAAAACAGGACTCAAGATCTCATATGAGAAAACTGAATATATGGAATACAAACATAACAGAGAAACGCATCTGAATACAAGATATGGAAAGGTTAAAAGAACTGACAAATTTAAGTATCTAGGAGAATAGATCCAGCCAAATGGTCTTGATAAAGAGGCAATCAAAGGACGCATCAGTAAGTTGGAACTGGCATACAGGTTAGTGCAGAATATATATAACAAAAAAGCTCTCTCCTACAATGCAAAATTCAGACACTATCCCACAGTTGTCAAGCCGGAAGGGATCTACAGTTCAGAATGCCTAATTTTAAACAAAAAAGGGGAAATAGAGGAACTTGAAAAGAGAGAAAGAAAAATTTTAAGGAAGATACTCGGACCGGAAAAAAGAAAGGATGGTACATGGAGGAAGAGGAAAAATTTAAATTTATACAAACGGGTGGAAAAGATTACAGACAAGATACGTAAGAGAAGACTGATATTTTATGGTCACCTCGTAAGAATGAGCGAATCTAGATTGACTAATAAGATCTTCAACTATATGGCCAACTTAAAGTCGACGACTAAATGGGTTGAGGAAACTAGAAGAGACATGGAAGAAGTTGGGATTAATTCAGAAGAGATCTGGAATAGAAAAGTGTTTAGAATGAGAGTTAATGGATTCAGGGGGTTCCAGGATAAAAAAACTACGAGGACCAAAGTAATCTGGTCAGATGATAGAAGGCGGAAGCAGAGTGAGATAATGAAGAAATACTGGGAGGAGAGGAAAAGACTATTCATCTAGTCAATTGTTTCCCGCTGTCCATAGTAGGCCAAACTCGTAAGAAGAAGAAGAAACTATGGATAGCACTGGCCACACCCGGAGCTGCTTCAATTTCAGTTTTCTCTATATCGTAAGATTTCTCAATATAGATAGTATTGGGTACCTATTTCTATATTCTTAAATAAATTATCCTACTTTTAATACTAATGTTTCTCAGTTGCATGGGAGCCTGCTTCTGTCTTCTGTGGTAATTTGTCTATTTTTAATGGGAATGTTGATGGACCTAAAACCGCTTTTATGAAATACGAATATTTGTACTTGAGAAAATTCACTTACGTCAAGAAAGATGCTATTTATAGCTAAAGCACTTCTACTTCCAGACTCCAATGCTTCCTCGTATCCTTTGAAACTCGCTTTGTAATACATCAATTGAATCTACAAAATCAAATACATTTGTTATATAAAATATTATAATTATAAATATTAAATTAGATTTGCTATAAATAAGACACATAAGATAATGGCTTGGCGATTTCTGGCAACAGCAATTGAAACAATCATTTTAGTCTATTTGGCAAAGAAAATGAGATGAAATGATTGATCTATATATGGGATTGGTCGACACATTCTACTGTTTCCTTTAAGAGACCGGGATTGGTCGACACATTCTAATGTTTCCTTTAAGAGACCGGGATTGGTCGACACATTCTACTGTTTCCTTTAAGAGACCGGGATTGGTCGATACATTCTACTGTTTCCTTTAAGACACCGGGATCGTTGATATTTAATTCACACGGAAGATGACTCGTTAACGAGTCGCAACTAGTCTACACTTTTTAATTGTAAATAATTTTATTTTTGAATATGTGTGTTGGCTGAAAGGAACTATTTTAAAAAATTAGACTCAAAAATAGTAATTCCGAACATATGTCCCCGTAATGACTGTGCTATCGCTGCATGAAACATTTAAAGACATAGATGATATAGGTTTTTATTTTAATATTTTTAGCAAATGTTCTTGTTAAGAAATTTGTGATGAACACTAAAAAAAAGTAAAAAAAAAAAACAAAGAAAAAAAAAAACAGCAATTAATGCGAAACAAAGAATATAAATTTATTTAATCATCCTAAAATCTCTGAAGAAGCCTGTAATATAATCAAAATTTTATGTACAGTTTTTATTGGCGCATTTTTTTCAAAAAGTTTAGGGCTGACAGTCTGTTTGCATATATTCCTTCTTAAAATTAGCGTGTGTATTATACGCCGGTAAATACGGTATTTCCTATAGGAGACCTTTTCCTAAAAGTTCTATTCACGACTTAAAGGGCTTTAAACGAAAGTGGTTTTTCAGATTTTTTTTTAATTTTTTATACGATAAAATCACCTATTATAATAGTTTTCACAGTAAATGAGAAAGAAAATCATCCTTGTCTTTTAGTCTGCCAGAGTGACATATTATGCATTAGTACAAAGAAAACGGTACAACTTCCTTCTCGTTGATAGTCAGTATAATCTATTGAGATGACACACATGGTTTTTGGCTTGAGTATTGTTATTCGACCATGTGAATAAAATTATGTTTATCTTAGCATTCCTCTCAGAACAACTTCAAAACATTTTTTAAGCTGAGGAAATTATACTGAACAATAGACAACCAAATAGTTACCATGATAATAACAAACAAATAGTTATTACGATAATGACAACTAAATAGTTACTGTGATAATGACAACCAATAGTTGTTATGATAATGACAACCAAATGTCTAAATGTGCCTGTGTATGCTTATTTTCTTTTTAAAGCTGTTAAATCGACAAGGAAATTTAGTTTTTTTGGAGTATTGAATTCTACTAATATCACAATACTTATAATTATAATTATGCTTATAATTCTCTCAATAATTACGTTTCAAAAAGTCCTTTTTAATCCTGATTCTTGTCTTTTTTACCATTGAATACTAGGAAACCAACAATCAGTCCATGTATGGAGCATGAGCTTCTTCGTACCCCTAATTTCTTTTCAACCACAGGTTGATCTTCTTCAAACATGGTATACATATTTAAGGACTAGAGTTCATCTAACTTTTGATCTTTTCGAATTGAGTCTTTAAAGAGAAAATAGCGCAAAAAAGTCAACAAAATTCCCAAAAAAAGTAATTTGAATATAAACAATGGATTTCTAGGGACAATATGAACACTGGTAATAATTGTCTTAGTTATTCCGTTAAACTCTCATTATTTAATATGAATATAGCTAATCGGCTTTCGACATTAGGTAAAAAAAGTGCATTCATTTTATCAGATATTTCCTGTTCGTATTCGTTAGATACAGTATTATAATATAAAAATAAATGTAAAAATAAATGTAAAAATAAATGTCATTTTTAACGGCTTCAAATAAAAAAGTAAAAAAAAAGAGAAACAGTTCTGAAAAGTAGACTTTAAATTCTTATAAAAGTTTTTTCATAAGAACAACAATGTCTTATGTTTTAAGGTAAATAAATTCATAACATTTTAATTCACTATCTCAATTATTTCAATAGTCAGTACCTCCATTACGTAAACTTCTTTATGTTCCCTATGTCTGGGGAGGTCATGTTCAGCTCCAATGGAATTGTTACTTCCCCAGTGAAACTGTATAGAGTGAAACAGGTATTTCCCTTTTCTATAAGACATTTTGAATGTTGGTCTCTTACCTTTGTTGGCTTTGGAATCGTACGTAAATACGACTAAATATAAAAACAAATTGAATTATGAGTTCATAATTTGAGAAAATGGTTAAAATTAATAATAATAATAATAATTAATAAAATCATAATAAAATTTTGAAACAAAGACATCTATTGCAGTTTTATGCTGTTGATCATCAATTAACTTCGTAATTTAAATTTGTATCACACCAGAAAATTAAAGTGAATATTCTGTCATTTTTTTTCTTGAAGACTAATGTAGTGAAAAATCTGAAACTATCCACAATTTGAAATTTTAAATTGGATTTTTATTTAACATTTTAATAATAAAAATCCAAGTCTGTGATCAGAAATGTTTTTAACAGATTTTAATGAACAATCTATATTACCCGTTAAAATTTGTATAATAAATAAATAGACAAACTTGCTTAATTGAGAAATGTTACTTGGTTTTCTCAGTAATTGTTTTTCTAAAAAAAATAATAAAATTGATGTCAGTAGTCGTCGCTTTTGACTTTCAGATTTTCTCTTAGTCCCTCTTTTGAAATTATAATAAAAACCTGGAAAAATTAGGAATCAGTTTTCCTGACTCTCAAGATAATTTTTAATTACATTTTTTTAAATATCAAATAAAAACTGATAGGTTATTTACAAATTTAGGAATCATTACTATTAAAGCTATAAATTCAAAATGAAAAGCACTTTCAAAATTAAAAGGAATATAATGGATGAAAAAGTATAACAAATAAAATCATTTAGCTTCTTGTGCAATATTTGACACAGGCAATCCAAGACAGCCTGTTTCAGGGTTCTTATCCATCTTCAGTTGGATTCATCCAGTGTCTGTGGCTCAGTAACGTCTAAGCAAAAGACATTAATCATAAGAATGGCTCTTCATATTAAAAACATCAGAAAAATAAATAAAAACTTAAAAAAGGTCATTTAGTTAATCCCCGATGATCAGCTGCATGAAGGATTACCTATACGAAAGAAAAATACAGAATGGAAATTTTAATGTCTTTCCTATAGTTGATCCCTTAATAATCTAGCAACTGTCTATCAGGGATTACCAATTGCCCTATTTTTAATTTTTTTTTTAATAGTTTTACCTGAAGGATCTTTGTTATGTTTCCCTGTCTTTTGTTTATGTTTACTCTTAGGTTTATGTCTATGTTTACTCTTTCTTATGTTACCCTGTCTTTTGTTTATGTTTACTCTTATATTTATGCTTATGTTTACTCTTTCTTATGTTTCCCTGTCTTTTGTTTATGTTTGCTCTTATGTTTATGCTTATGTTTACTCTTTCTAATGTTTCCCTGTCTTTTGTTTATGTTTACTCTTATGTTTATGCTTATGTTTACTCTTTCTAATGTTTCCCTGTCTTTTGTTTATGTTTACACTTATGTTTATGCTTATGTTTACTCTTTCTAATCATTGATCATTGATCTACAGAATGAAAAGGAAAAAAATTTCAATCGATCTACTTACGCTGATATTGCTCGTCAAAAATTGAACTTACTGCAGGAAAAGCAAAAGAAAGAATTGTGTAAAGATAATAAAGAAGAAATTGTATTGAAACCTGAAAGTGAAGTCCAAGCACAGGAAGATATCTCTACAGTGAGAACAAAACTGATGAAGATTCTTTCGCCTAAAACGAATGGTTTAAACATTGAAAAATGTAATGTACTCAGTGATGGAAGAATAAAACTATGTTTAACAAATGACTCTCAGATCCAAAAAAATAAAGGATTTAGTAGAGGATAAAGATCTAGAAAGCTTTAGCTATAAGGTTGAAAAGAAAAAAAAAATTCTGCCATTAATTGAAATTCCACATGTTGACAGTATCTTATCCAAAGAAGAGGTGCATGAACATCTACTAGGACAAAATGATTCCATTGTTCTATGTGTTAAAGAAGGACAAACATTTGAACTTTTATTCTCATTTTCTGGTAAGAAAGACTCAAAATCTCAAAAAACATGGATAGCGAAATTCTCTCCTGAATTGAGATATAGACTAGTCACTGCTAGAAGAGTGTTTGTTGGATTAAAATCTTGTCCTGTTTTTGACAAAATTAACATAAAACAATGTTATAACTGTGGTAAGTATGGGCATTTGGCAAAATTCTGTACCCCAGTCCAACCTGCTTGCACTCACTGTGGTGAAGAAGGTCATTGTTATAAGGAGTGTAAAGTAAAACATACAAATTCTAATATCAAATGTGTTAATTGTATCAGATGGTCTAATAGATTCAATGTAATTAATGTAGACATAAATCATAAAGCTACAGATCCAAATTGCCCAACTGCCTTGAAGGTAAAACAGAAATTCATTGCTAATATAGATTATGGGAAATATGGATACAACTTGTGATTTAAATGTGATACAATTAAATATGCATCACTGCAGAGCGGTGACATGCAATTTAGTTAAATTCTTAAATGATAATAAATTTGATGTAGCTCTGTTACGAGAACCTTATACTTACAATGACGAAGTTGTTGGTTTCCCATCACATTATAGAATAATCCATTATACTATTAGTAAACCTTTAACCTGTATTCTTATTTGTAATCCTCAATTATCTGTTGTATTTTTAAAACATATGAGCAATGAGTGGTGCACAACTATTTCTGTCATGTTGGATAAAATAATATATCTCTCTTCAATCTATTGTAAACCTTCAATTGACATTGCAGACACTGTAAATGACTTAAAAACGCTTTTAGGCAACATTTCTAAAAACAGCTTTATAATTGGAGTTGATTCAAATGCTAGAAGCACATCATGGTATGATAGGATTGATAATGATAGGGGTAGGACTTTTGAAGATTATGTAATAACCCAACAGTTAAATATCATAAATGACAAAGAAGGCCCTACTTATATATCACCAATGGGGGAGAGTACAATTGATCTTACCTTGGCAGGAAATTATTCCATGAAATTAATAAAATTTTGGGAAATTATGGAAGAAGAAATGTGCTCTGATCATGCTGCTATTAAATTTGTATTAAATACAAACCTAACTAGATATGAAACCACTGACAAAAACTATAATCTAAAAAAAGCAAACGCGAATATTTTTCAAGACCAGCTAAGAAGTAAAATTGATACACTGAACATAAATCAGGATTTAACCAACTCAAATGATATTGATCAGTATACTTACCAACTAACAAAAATAATTAAAGATGCAGCAGATTTATCAATTCAGAAAAAGAAACCAGGTAGAAAAGCTGCCCCATGGTAGACTTCTGAATTAACCACATTACGTAAACAAGTCAACAGATCCAGGAGACGCTTTCAAAGACAAACAAATCCTGACCTTAGAGCTACTAGAGAGATTGAATATAGACTTCTAAAAAAGGAATATATGTTTCAACTTAATAGGACAAAGATAGCTTCTTGGAAAACATACTGTACTACTGAAGATAACTAGAACCCATGGAAAAACATTTATAAAATTTTAACTAGAAGTAGATATAACAACTGTGTTGCTGTCAGTACATCAAAAAACTATAATGTCAGAGATATAATTAGTGATGTAGTAGAAAACATGTTCCCTCAGGACAATCCTGTAACAGAAAGTAATATCCATCATACAATTCGTCATGCGTCTAATGAAATTCATAATCTTGATATCAATTTTAATGAGATTACAAAAACAGAACTTAAAGAAGCTGTATTTTCTATCCACCCTGAAAAAGCACCTGGAGAGGATGGACTATATGCCGAATTATATAGAAAAGGTTATCATATAATTGAAGAGAATTTACCTAGGTTATATAGTGCTTGTTTAACTCATTCATATTTTCCAAAACAGTGGAAATCAGCTAAAGTCCTGTTGATCAAAAAAGCTATGACTGAAACGAATAATGAAAAATACCGGCCAATTAGCTTTCTACCAGTTGGAGGAAAAATATTGGAAAAAATTATTGCTACAAGAATGATCTGGCATGCCACGATTAACAGTTGGATATCTGAAAGGCAATATGGCTTTATAAAAGGAAAATCTGCTGAACAAGCTATATATGACTTAACTGATTTTATTCAAAAAGGCTTTCAAAGAAAGGAATTCACTGCGATTATCTTTCTTGATATTCAGGGAGCCTTTGATAATGCCTGGCATCCC
>JAFIDM010046879.1:0-13841 GCA_023159025.1 Thereuonema tuberculata
TTCAGGGATTTCAATGTAAATGTCATTATCGATAACCCCGTTGAGATAGGCGCCATTTACATCACATTGGTGTATCTCAAGATTGTCTTGTACCGCTAAAGCCAGTAAGAGCCTAATATTTGACAAGCTTGGGGTTGGGGCGTATGTTCTCTCATAATTAATGCCCTTTCTTTGCAAGTAGCCGTTTACTACTAATCTGGCCTTATACTTGTATGGTTTTCCAGTTTCGTCCTTTTTTATTTTAAATACCCATTGAGTCGACAAAGGATTTACGTGATCAGGAACCTCTGATTCGGTCCACGTATTGTGTTGTTCCAAGTTCCTGATTTCGTCGGCAATCGCTTCCTTCCACATTTCACTTTCTTTACTTTGAAGCACTTCGGAATAACTGGACGGCTCTTCTTTACTTTGCTTTGTCTTGCAGACTTTGGCCCTTGGATTGCGCAAAATCTTCCTGCTTCTGAGATTCATGTAGGTGTCATCATTATCTTGTCTTTTACTATCTGAACTATAGCGGTATCTCTCTGGGTAACTTTCTTCTTCAGAACTTTCTTCAGAAACTCTTGTTTCTTCAACATCATCTTTCTTCTTTGAACCGTGATCTTCCGAGACGTTCTCGTCAGATGAGCTCGAATCCTCTTCGGTTCTTTTCTTCATGCTAGCGTCCAGAATATCGTAATGTTCCTTCTTGAATTTACTGCTACCTAGCAGCTCGCAGCCTCTTCTATTTTCATTGAATGAGACGTTTCTCGTTTCTTCAATGCGTCTCTTATCCACGTCATAGACGATATATCCACGTGTTGTGGTTGAGTATCCAAGAAATATCCCTTTTCTGATTCTTGGATCAAACTTGTGACTAAGCTGCGACTTTGGTACCTTTATGTACGTGATGCATCCGAACTTTCTAAGATGACTTACTCTTGGTGCTGTTTTGTTCTTGTACCAGCGTGTCAACGGTATCTCGTTCTTTACACTTGTATGGGGTGTTCTGTTGAGTAGATAGTTGGCACATCTTACTGCATGGTGCCAATAGCTAATTGGAAGTCTCGATTCAACTAATATTGTTCTAGCAGTATCCAGGATAGAACGGTTGAAGCGTTCGGCAATCCCATTCTGCTGGGGTTGGTACGCCGAAGAGTGTTGGTGCTTGATCCCATGGGTCTTCAACAACTCCTTGATGCGCTGACTATTGAATTCTGTCCCTTGGTCCGTTAGCAGATGTTTAACCTTGCATCCGCTAGATCTTTCAGCGTATATGATGAATGACCTTAGACTCTCGCATACATCCTCTTTGCTACTAATAATCTCGACAAAGCTACGACGGGAATAGTCGTCCACAAACGTCAAGATGTATTTCTTCTGCTGATCTTTGGAAGACTGGATGGGTCCACATAAATCAGAATGGACGTACTCTAATGGCCTCGAGGAACGGATCTCATTAGTTCTCTTGTGGCTGTTGTTAGTGGCTTTTCCTTGCTGACAACTTTCGCAGAAGGCTTCACTTCTGTCTTTTGGGATGTTGATCGTCTCCAAACCCTTTAACAACTTGTTATCTTTGATAATCTTCATCTTGTTCAAAGATAAGTGGCCAAGTCTCTCGTGCCATAATACGTACTTCTTATGCTGACTTTGACTGAAGTAGCTAACTTCTTTAACTTCTTTTTTCAACGGGACGTAATCTACTTTAAACAGATAATCAGATCTCTTTCCTTCAATAACTGTCTTTCCCCATTTGTCTTTTACCGTGTATATTTTCTTGCAGATGTGTTGGGTACATCCTACGTCGTCGAGTTTCCCAGCAGAGATTAGATTTACAGAAATGTCAGGTGCGTAATAGGTTTTGCTCAGCAACACTTCTTGAGTCCTTCGACCTGATAATCTCACGGTAAATTTGACCGTACCGATTCCCATAACTTTAACGGGTTTATCGGAGACTCCATAAACCTGAATGGGGTCTTTCAAGTCTTCAAAATCCACGAAGAACTGCTTGTTATTGCAAATGTGACTCGTGCAGGCAGAGTCAATGAACCAGTCTCTCCTTCTTCCGGAAGTCTTATCATCTTCGCACAGGACTACTACACCAGCAAATTGCTTCTGCTTGGGCTTGCTTTCATTTCGTTTCTTCTGTTCCTTCGCTGTCGAATTTGACGGGTACCTTGAGTCTCTCTTGCGACAGAACCTCGCAAGATGTCCAATCTTGCCACAATTGAAACATCTTCTTCCTTCAGACGGCCTATCGTGCTTACCTTCGTCTTTAGGGAAAACCTTGTTCTGGAAACATGTCTCAGGTGAACTTTCAGGAGGCTTGATATTACTATGTCGTCTCCTGTATTCCTTTAAAATTCTCTCGATCACAAGTTCAGAATTGTAGTTGTTCTCGTCTAGTAGAACTAAGATTGTCTGAGCGACAGAGTCATAGTCTTTCGGTAAACCAGATAGTATCAAATAGCTGAACTCGTCATCTGGTATCATGCCACCTTTTGCTGTGATGTCTTCGACAATTAATTTGAGCTTCAAAATATTGTCTGGCAAGTCCTCATCGTTGGCTAATTTACTCACTGAATACAAATCTGTCTTTAAGTCAGAAATCTTTATCTTGTCTACTACATTGTATTTCTTCTCGAGTTCTTGTAGTAGCTTGTTTGGATCTCTATTCTCTTTAATCAGTAATCTGAATCGCTCCTCGATCGAATCAGTAATTATGCCAACGGCTCTCTGCGCTTTATTCAACAATTTAAACTTAATAGGCTTGTCTTCCATAGCCTGTAGCTCTGCCGTGGGGGTAATCGCAACGTCCCATAAACATTCCTTTTGCACTGCAATGCGAATCTGCATCCTCCATTGGTTATAGTTATCCCCACTGAACTTCAGTATAATGCTAGCCATGTTTTCTGAACTTTGAATACACTTCTATCCTATCAAAGAATATACCTTAAAAGTGTCTCTGGAACCTTTAAACGTTCAATCTGGGTGCACTATGACCTGATGCTTGATAAGTGACTTTAAACAGCGCAGTGGAATGCGTAAAGGCTAGGACAATAACCGTCTGTTTAATGGCCTTGTTTAAATGACCACGGAGGATCAAAACTTTTTTAATGCACTTGAGGAAGAACCATATCAACGTTGATGGTTTGAAACGTAGTGATAATTTTTAATTTTTAAATTGTCTTAATTGTAATGTGTTTTAATAGTTGATTATTTAATTTAATTTAATAATTTAATTAAGTTCATATTCCCTGAATACCCTTCCCTGAATAACAAGTTCTCGTTATTTGTACTCAATATTGAGAATTTTTTTATTTTATTTTGTAATATTAAGTATATTTATTTGTAGTTGTATATTAAATATATTAGGACTATTTGTATTTTTTTTGTCATTAAGTTTATTTCATTCGACATAATTTAATTAGGTTCATATTCCCTGAATACCCTTTTTTTTTTTTTTTTTTTTTGGATTCTGGTGTTTTTTTAAATAAATAAATAAATACAAGACTAATTTTTCTTCTGGTATAACTGCATTTCTCATTATGGTGTCCTGTCGGATATACTATTTCATAGTATATTTAAATATCTATTTTTAATGCGTAAGTGCTGGGATGTTTAATAAGTGTCAATATGTTTAGCTAAATTAAATTGAAACGCTTACATCAAAATGTTCCATGAGTAATTTAGAAATTTTTACAATATTTTTGTTGATTGTATCATATATTAATTATTTTAAAACTATTGCTACTGTAGATTTCCCAATTTATCTGACTAAATAATTTTCCAAAGTATATAATTATATTCATCTATTCTAAAGCCTAAACTATATTTCATCTCTGGAATTTCAAAACATCTCAGACAACAGAATCTAGTATCTGCATTGGAATTATAATTTTCTTTGATCTTTTTTATATTTATAAAAATTTTTAAAAATGATATTGTGTATAAATTTTTCTTCGATATTCGAGATTCTATAATTAGCTCTCATTTTTAATTAACTTTCTGTAGTTTCATCTTTGTAATTTATGTAAATACTGTCTTATTAAAAATTTTACTAGTTGCGACCTGTGAAATCACGGAAGTAATTCCGTGATGATTATGTACAGATTCTATGATGATTATGCTATTACTGGTTAGACTATTATTGCAAGAGTTAACATGGAATTTGAAATGAAAGTTTTCTTGTTTTTAGTTTTAACCATCATATTCTCTGAAGCCCATTTTGAAATATTTATTTCTTGTTGAAGAAGATCTTGTTGAAGATTTCTTTCATATCTTTCTGATCTTGTTTATTGCAAAGAAGTAAATCATCTACATAAATTAAAATCTTTCAATATTTTTATTGAATCACTAGAAGAGTTTATATATAAAAGAAAAAATATCAAGCAGTTTATCGAATAAAGCAGGAGACATATGGCAAAAATTAAAAAAAAATTGACACCATCTTCTTTGAAATGCAGATATAGCAAATAACATAAACTTTATTTTTTTTCCTTTGTAATTGGATGAACCCAAAATCGCCGTTTCTTTTTTTTTCTTACTTCTAATCAAATAGGCATACGCGAGCGCTGCTATTTCTTCCGTGTCCATGCTTCAACTAAAAATAATTAAAATCTCGGGTCGCGAGTAAAATCGCGAGTCAAATCGCGACTGAAATCGCATCGTGTGACGCCAGCAATCGCTACAGCTGGAGGGGTCGCGACTCGAATCGCGAGATTGAAATCGCCTCGTGTGACCGAGCCTCAAAGGTTGCGACAAAATTTTAATTCATTCATCCTTATTTAATTCCTAATTAAAATTTTGTTTCAACCTTTTGATTTCTAAGAAATATCCATAACATTTTATCGATAATATATTCCGACAATCCCTAAATAAAATATATAACAATTCAATTCCCCCCAAAACCTCTCCAACAGAAATATATTTCTTTTCCTTACCATCCAACTCTGGAAAAACCGTTGCGTCGTATTTTCCAAGGCTCTAACGTAATTCTCACCTTCACCTTATCCAATAAAATCACCAAATATTTTCATCTCAACACACTCAATCAGTTCACTAACAACGTTGTGTATAATCCAATGCCTGAACGAACCATGCCTATATATTGGTCAAACATACCGCCCTTTGTTTGTACGATTCGGAGACCTCCTCACAGCCATTGAAAATAATAATAGTCAATATCAAACGTTCACCCATTGCCAAAGTACTAACCACCGGATAGACACTACCTCCGTTACAATCTTACATAGAGAACACAACCTCTCTAAACGCCTTATTGCTGAATCATATTTCATTTCATCCAATCCATGTTCATACAATGCAGCCAATCCATATTACAATATAAAACATATATAAGTTAAAATAACCAATCTGCAATTTATTTTTTTTTTTTTTATTATTACCCTTTCATCCCCTTTTTTTTTACTTCCTTATTTTAATAGACTTTCCTCAACCTACTTCCCCACACTTTGCCAACATCGATTTTCCCACTCAGGAAGCCGCATGCGCAATAGTCTACTTCCGTCCCTTAAGTTCCGTCTTTAAATTTAGGAGTTACTTACATTTTTTACCCAGTTGATGACGAACCGTGACGGGCCCGAAACTTGTCCTGTCTCGTTTTTAACTTTACTTTCTTTTAATTTTATTTTAGTCAATTTGTGTGTTCTTTAAGACTTTTTTAATGAATTCGTACACACGTTAAAATTCGTACTAATTTATGCTTATTACAGTAGAATCCCGATTAACAGAAGTAGTCGGAACCGGACCTCCGTCGGTAAATCGAAAATTCCGGATAAAAGAGAGCACATAAAAATGGCCTTCAGAAGACCCAAAAAAAATTTAACACTGGATTTTAAACATGAACACATGTACAAAATAATTAAATGTGCTGTTTTTAATTATATGTTTCGATCAACTCATCTTCATCACATTCGCTGTTATCGTCATCACTATTGCGTTTTCGTTTAGTTTTTCCATGACATTAATGAATGTTCTACATTTCGGTAAAGTCAACGCTTCGTAGTCTAATAGAAAGTAGCCAATAGAAAGGAAGAAGGCAGAAGGTCTTGGAGACGAATGGAATTTCCGACAGGAGGGGTGATAGGTGGGGGAGGAATTGTTTATTAAAAAAAAAAAAACCTAAAAGAAGCAGACGTTGTGGGTTAAACGAGGTTCCGGTTAAAAGAGTTTCGGATAATCGAGGTTCTATTGTAATTTCGAAATTAAAATTATATTACAGCAGAAACCTCCCCTGCTTGAAATATATATATATATATATTTTTTAAATCATTTAGTTTTCTAATATTTCATATTCATCATGCTCACAAAGTTTATGTTACTTTGTTTACTTTCCTTTCGGTTTCATCACTTTACCCGATCTAAGAATCATGCTCTCTTTTTCTTCTTCAGTCATTGCTCGATCTGATTCATCTTCTGTACTAGTAAACAAATGCTCTAGTCGTCTTTGACACTCCGCTTCTATTCTTCTGGCTTCATCATCAGTAGTGGATAACTTAGCCTTTTCTTTATCGGATTTAGTTTCTTGTCCTGATGCACTCTTGGGGTCTTCTTGTTCACTTTCAGATGAAGATGTTTCTCTTCTATCGATTGGCTTTGCTGCACGTATTACTTTCAAATAGAATTCAGGATCCCTCTGTCTACATTGCAATATATTGCTACCTTGTATGCACTCGTTTACATACACATTCTTGCTTTCAATGACCTTTCGTTGTTCCGGAATCCACACTTTGTAACCACGTGTCTTGGTTGAATATCCAACAAAAATGCCCTTAATAGCTTTGTTATCAAACTTATTTCTCCTTTTTATGTTGGGATTTTTCACATATGCTGCACTTCCAAATTTACGTAAGTGACATACGCTTGGATCGTACCTCCCCCCATTCCACAATTTTAGAGGGATTTGATTATTAACACTTTCATGTGGGGTACGATTGAGTAGCGCACTCTACAGCGAAGTTCCAATAATAAGTAGGCATCTTAGATTCTATTAACAATGTTCGAGCACAATCCATTAATGTTCTGTTGTAGCGTTCAGCAATACCATTTCCCTAGGGTGTATATGCTGACGACATCATCTGCTTTATTCCTCTTTCTTTCAAATATAGAGTCAGATCACTATTGCTATATTCCTTTCCCTGGTCAGACATGATGCTTTTAATTTTATTCCCAGTCTGTCTCTCTGCAAAAGCTATAAAATCTTTAGTTACTTTGCTTACTTCATCTTTGCATTTTATTAAGTATACAAATGCTCTGCGGGAAAAATCATCAATGAACGTTAAAATGTATCTAGCTCGATAATGATTACCTACATTTATAGGTTCACAGACGTCAGTATGAATAACCTCCAAAATACTATTGCTTCTCACAAAGTTTAATTTTTTGTGGTCAACATCAGTCATCTTGCCCAATTTACAAGGTTCACAAGTTTCATGTGACTTAATATCAATTTGATCTGTACCTCTAAGTAATTTATTTTTATTAATAATATTTAGCTTACGGTAGGAAAGGTGGCCTAACCTAGCATGCCATAGGATACTTCTATCTTCGTAAGTCTTTACATAAGTTTTAACATTCCTTTTAATAACACTCACATTTGCATGGTACAAATCAGAAACTAGTTTGGCTCTCATTACTTCCAATCTATTCCAGTCATACACTGTGTACGTATCTCCTCGAAGATGTTGTACTAATCTTTTATAGGTTAGTTGAGCCGATGATATGAGGTTTAACCCTAAATCAGGTACATAAAACACATTCTCAAGTTTAAGGGTTACTCTATCATGAGAGGGTAAATGGCACCTTAAAAACACTGTACCTTTGCCAACAGCTTTGATCAGTTTAACTGAAGCGCCATGAATACTCACAGATTCTTCTAAATCTTTATAATCTGTAAAGCTCTCCTTATTACAGCATATGTGGTTCGTGGTAGCGCAATCCATTAGCCAAATGTCTTTGTTTGCACTTGCTAACATATATCTATGTTCTTTACTATCCACGATAACGGCCTATGTTCTCTTATCAGAATTTTGTGATTTGGATATCACCTGTCGAGAGTTCACACTTCTATGTTTTTTCTGGACTTTTATCGTCCCACTTCTTTAGTCTGCAGTCTCGTGCAATATGTCCTACCTTATTGCATATGAAGCATCTACGCTTTTCTTTAAATGGTTGTTTAGACTTTATAACCTTTGTTTTATATGAAGCTATTTGGCTTACATCACTAGACTCCACTGCATTTGATTTCTTTCTTTCGATTTCCATAATAATTTTATCTAGTATGGTATCGAACTTAAAATCAGGGGTTCCTTGAGTTAGCACAAGCCTTTGCGCAGTAGAATCATACTCAGGCGGTATTCCTGACAATACCATCCAGGATAACTCCTCCTCATCAATGGATCCGCATATACGGCTAAGCTTAGTCATAATTAATTTTATATTAATTAAATTCTTCTTCTTCTTTATTAAGTATAATATATACAATTCTATTGTAAAGAGCATCTTGTTATATGGGGCAGAGGGATGGAGAATTACGGAGACAGAAAAAAAGAAATTAGCGGCAGTGGAAATGGATGCCCTAAGAAGATCATGCAGGGTATCAAGAATAGAAAGAACAAGAAATGAAAGAATCAAAGAAATGATGAAAATAAAAGGAAACATTTTGGACGATCTTCAAAGAAAACAATTAATTTGGTTTGGTCATGTTAAAAGAATGAATGACGAAAGACTGCCCAAAATCGCTTTTGATTACAAAACTAATCAAAAAAGGAAACGAGGAAGACCACGAAAGGCTTGGATGGACGATATTAAAAAAGCAATGAGGATTAGAAGTCTGGAAGAGGAATGGACCCTTGACCGGAAGACCTGGAATGGAGTTCTTGCAGATTCTTTCGGAAGGCGGCACCTGACGCCATGAACCGAGTTTATATATATAATTCTTCTCCAGGTCAACACAATCTGCGAAATTGGTGGCCATATATAATTTTCGTTTTAGACGAGAAATTTTAAGTAGATCCTTCTTATTATTTTTATCATCTAGTTTCTTTATCAACTTGCTAGGGTCACTTTCCTCTTTAACAAGTAATTTAAACCTATCATTTAATAATTCAAAAATAGTTCCAAATGCCTTCTCAGATTTTTCACAAATCTTGCGTCTTTCACCCTTTTCTGCTATTTCTTCAATTTCGTCTATAGACATTGTAGCTGCTCTCCATAAACCTTCCTTCATGAGTATATTTCTCATGCTTAACTTCCAAGTTGTGTAGTTCTGTCCTGTGAACTTAACATGAGCATCACTTGACGCCATCTTGCAATTAATAATAGCTACTTTACTATTTACTATGCACTGAGTTTTACAAGGCTTTATTATTGCACATAATACAAACAAGTAAACGCAAAGTTCAAATTCTTTATATCTGTATAGTACGATACTTCTTTTCAGATTTACTTGATCTATGCGATTTGTTTCTTTTGCTCCTTCAAAGGCCCGCACTCTCGTTTGCTCATTCACTTGCACATGCGCAGTGGAAGCGTGCTGGACCCATAATCTTTCTGCTGGGGATACTTGTAGCAGAACCCTACTTATATACAGAGTAGTGAGCAAAGAATGAAAAACGATTCAAGCTATAAAATTCATCAGATTTAATTTGTGTTATTTTTAAAATTTTCCAAACAAGTATGTACAATGGAGATAATTATTAACTCCTTATATCTGAAAAGTCAAATACTTTAATAGTTCAGTCTCTATGTCAACCAGGTCACTAATCTTCTTATAGTCAGACTCTCACACTAACACAACTGATTCACTGTTAACTATATAACACACTTCACTTTAACTGATTTATTTCTATTCTGCTTTTCAGTTAAATAATTATTCACTCTATAATATTTCACTATAGGATATACCGATTTAATCTCACTAGAAACTACTTCACTAGAATTACTTTTCACTTGTATGAACTTAATAAATAATTATAATTATAATAACCTATTCACTTGTATGCTATAATAATTCTCGTGTATCACTTTTATACTACTATAAATACTGTTTAATACGATCTATTATTTAGCTTTAATCACCTTATGTGAATTAATAATAGTTATCTAACACGATAAGTCAATATCTGCATTTCACGAACTTGTCTTCGCTTCTTTCTTCTTATATTAGCTTTATGGCCCATCTAAAAGTAAGATTAAGAATAGTTCTGTACTTACAGATTTGTAGTCGCTTGAAGACTTCTCCTTTTATTTCTCACCGTCACTGAATTAAATCCACTTCTCTTCGTAGATTTCAAAAGCACAATTTAGAAGCACATTAATATCCATTATTTGCTGATTCAAATATGGCGGCTTCTTCCTCGTCATATGATGGCTTCGTTCTTGACGTCGAATCACACCCGTGTCCAAATCCTCAGGGGCACTATTCGTAATCGGCTTAATCCAAATTTCTTCTTATTACTTCAACAGAAAAATTACTTATAGTTTATTTACTATTCGATATGAATATTTGACGGTATTTATTACCTTTGAATAAATGATATTAAAGTCCATTTATTCCCTTACTTAGAGAATAATAATTATGATTAGGCAGTTCAAGGCTTGGAGCGTTCCACTCCTTCGATAAGGGTTCATGGTAGCTTCTCTATTCGAGAACAGTTCTAGTAATAACAGGACGAATATATTAATCACAATTTGCTTGAATACTTCTTGGTATTTGGCCACGATAGTTTATCTATCACTTCAAATTATTTTCCGACTTCTAATTCTTCTCGAAATAATT
This sequence comes from Thereuonema tuberculata, assembly GCA_023159025.1. Classification (NCBI taxonomy): domain Eukaryota; kingdom Metazoa; phylum Arthropoda; class Chilopoda; order Scutigeromorpha; family Scutigeridae; genus Thereuonema; species Thereuonema tuberculata. The sequence continues at coordinate 10,781 of JAFIDM010046879.1, forward strand.
TTCCTAATTATTTCTACTTTGCGAAACGGAATTTTCCAAGTTCCTTCAACGTAATATCGATGGCTTAGCGCAAAAGTAGCGAATATCCAGTAAAATACAAAATTATTTTTTTGTGGCGAATAGGTATCTTGAAGAGCCTTCTTGTAGGGCAAAACTAGCAAATCCTTCAAAATGGCATATTTCCTGTGATTTTAGGACCTAAACTAGCGAAAAAGTACCTTTTTTTAAAAACTTAAATGGCAATAGAAGCGAATGTGCATATTCGCTACTTTGACCGTTTCATCTCTGCTGACTGAATTACACTATCAAAAATTATCTAAGATTATTCTAATCAATTTCTAGTTTAAAATGTCACAAATTGCATGTTTCTATCCGTTTTTGTTCCAAAGTTACTGAACAATGAAGTTTCTAAGCGATTTACCGCTTTGGTTTGGCCAAAATGTAAAGAACGGTATCCGCTTCGATTTCCGATCCGATACGTACGGATATTAGCTGATACTGATGCTAGTATTAGTCAATCCCTAACAATGAACTTAACTAATAGTGTAGTTCGCTAGTTTGGCTAAGCATTTAAGGAGGTTGTGATGAATTTTAATAAGGACAGAAGTGGCGAATCTGCACATTCGCTACTTCTTCCTTAGCTATCTCAGTGGCACAAACTTTCTGTAAGATCCAAACTATCGAATCGACCAAAACTGCTTTAAAAATGCAACAATCAAATTTTTAACCCCATGCCATTGTAGTATACCTCAATGACAATATCTGCACCGAATATGAGACTTCCAGGAATTGTTCCTGAGTTTTGAGGGACATTTCCCACTAAATTAGCTTTTTCTCAAAACTTGCATCTTGGATATTCGCTACTTTTGCGCTAAGCCATCGATATTAACTTGCGTCTTAAACACTGCACTCCTTCGAGTTTCCTTTGATTGAACTTTTCTAATCCAGGAATTTACCATTTTAATTAAAGTTGATTCGCAATTTACGCTTATCGGAATTTTAGCTTCGTCTTCCTTTCCTTAAGACTTAGGTTCAGCCTGCTTTACCTACGAACGGACTCGGTTCATTAGACTTCAGAGTTCCTTCTGCCTATCATTCTTCTTTAATAGTTTAGTCCAACTCGAACTAACCATTCACGCCCTTTGGAAATCATTTGTTCGAAATTAAATACGTTCTAGTATTGGAATTAGAGTTCTATTCTAGCTCAGTAATAACATCGTTCAGCTCCCTGTCACTAACTGCTTCCAACTTACTTCGGAGGACTCTCTTTGACGTCACAATCACTTCACCTTACTCACGTTATTAATTTGCATATTTAAATTTCCTTCGAACACTACCATTACGAATTAATAAAAAAAATATGTTTCAAGCAATTTTCTTATAAACATAACTTGAACTCAAAGTAATTAAATTATTTAATTTGAATAATTTAACATATTACAGCAAAAATCATTGAAGAGAAATTTATTAGAGAAAGCAATAAGTAAAAACTTAAAACAATAAATGAAAAATTCTACTTAAAAATTCAATTTCACTTTAATCAAGAGTGCGATTTTAAGAAAAGGTGTTAATGAATTACAACTTCATTAAAACTTTTAAAATTGTTATTAAATTGTTTCATTTATAATTGTGATTTTGATTAAAAAAATATTTAAAAAAATTATAAATATAAGTTTTCTTTAAAATAAGAGAAATTCACATGCCTGATTAGATCAAGTAATAGATAAAAACGACGACACGAAGCTAAAAAAGGAATTCGCACCCTGGGCTGTCACCGGGAAGAGACTGGGACGGACCGTTTCGTCCTTTTTAGGACTCATCATTCAGCCAAACTTCACCGATGACAGACTTAGAAGGTGCGAGAGTTTAGTATCCCGGGTCTCGCTCCCGAAAGCGGGAACTCCCACGATACCAACCTTGGCTGGCTGATGAGTCCTAAAAAGGACGAAACGGTCCGTTCAGTCTCTTCCCAGTGACAGCTCAGGGTGCGAATTCCTTCCTTTTGTTTTGTGCCGTCGTTTTTACATATTACACAAGTTGTATTTATTCCCCATTTTTATTTTTGAGAATTTCTTTTATTATTTAAAAAAATAAATAAATTTTCACTGAAATGACATTATAATAGTTTGTACTAAAAATTACATTTTAATATATTTTTAAACCGATGTAATCTTTATATGTAAAGAGAAAAGCAAAAGATCCTCTTTTTTCGAATGATTCCTTCTCTATTTCAGGACAGTGTCTTTTCTTTGGTATTATGATTCGCGTCTTCTTACGTGACTGAGATTTCTACAGAAACTGCAGTATTAACTGAATTTCCTTTCATCCCATCCACATCCCACATCTAAGTTTGTTCTTTAATTTCATAATTAATATAATTTTTCAATGTGCAGTTGTTACTTTGTAAATCTCCACTTTCTTTATATTGAAATAACTCCTCTTTCTTGACTCCATAATTCATTTCTAAAAAAAACACTGAGAGCTTTCTTCCATAGGTTTGCCGGCAAGTAACTATTTTAAATAGTTGCCTTGTTTGGATATTCATACACTCACTTCCAAAAGTTAAGCACGGAGAGGAAAAAGTTAATTTCTGTAAGCCAATCTGAATTAAAGAAGCTGAAATTTGCTGCAAAGATAGAAGGAAGTATACAAATTATATAGGTAACAGCCAATCACGGTTTCGCATCGAGAAATATGCAAAACAGGCAGCCGTATAAAAACCCTGCATTGTAAAGGATGACAGGAGTTCCATGTAAGTGCTGATGAAAGGTGTTTACAACATTCGTACGATTTGTTTTTAAGCTAAACGTTTTTCTATGGCTTCCAGAAGACGAATGGAAGATTCTGAGCGCTGGCGGGCTGTCGGACGGATTGAAGCAGGACAGTCTATAACAGATGTTGCTCGTTTTTTCAGTGTTTATCATTCCGTCAATTCAAGATTATGGAAACAATTCCAGACCAGCCAAAAAGTTGTTCTAACATCTGTAAGGTGTCCAAGGGTTACGATCCCCGCGGAAGATTGATATATTGCAGTGTAGCCTAGCGGAATCGAAGATCGACC
>JAFIDM010046880.1:0-13839 GCA_023159025.1 Thereuonema tuberculata
CAATATAAATGTAACAGTTCTTAAACAACAAATCAGTTTTCTATATCATTACGGTTAAAATTTAACATAGTTATTATTATATATAAGAAAAGTAGATATATAAGTCGTATTTCATATCATCAATTCCTCTGTTATAAATAAGAAACGATTTGCACTGAAAATAGAAAAAAACATCTACCCCTCAAATGGATTTATAGAACCGTTCCGTACCACGTGACGTAGGCGTGGCCAAGTCTCATCTGCTGGTGGACATTACTTAATTTCAAAATCAGCCAAGCTTATGGTACAATATTTCCAGTTCCGATCGTAAGTATACATGAATTACTTAAAAAAGTTGTTTTCACAATATTTCTGAATATTTTCCACAGGTATTAATGAGGACAATGTAGTACAAAAACATCGATTTATATAATAGTACATTTAAAATGTAGGCTATTTAATTTAATACATTTATAAGACTTATTTCATTACATTTCAAAATTTATTAAGTTCTTGCTGTAAATTATAAGGAAAGTAATTATTCAAATCCATTCACATTCAAGCAAAAGGTGGTAAACTAATTCCTAGCTGGAAAAAGTTATGCATTCATTTAAGGAGTTCATAAAAATGGAAATCCTTCAAAGGAAGTAACTGTATCAATGCATTCTTTCTAACACTGGTAATCCGAGTTGATATTTTCTCTGTAAGCTTATCAAGGTAAATACTTACGACCGGTTTCTCTGAGTAGGCCTAGTATTGGTTTCGTCTCAACCTCTTGGATTCAATCCAGGAGTCGTGTTGAGTGTCTCAGACGTTTAATCCTATTTTGTCTAGTGGTGCAAATAATTCTATTTTAACGACGGAAAACCAGCATTAACAAGTTAAAAAGATACTCAAGTAAATACAAGATTTAAACTATTTGACTTTTCTATAAATTGCTCAAGGTCTTGTTAGCTAGACATTTAGACGAGCTATGGGTTTCTGAATTGATGTCTTAGGTTAAATCCATAAATTAAGTATGAACTACATTTAATACAGAAGATGTTTTTAGGAATTGCAAGTTTCCAATTGAAGAACGAATCCGAAAGCATTAGAAGCATCTGCTCCGTCAAAGGAATGTTTTGGTCCACGTCCCTCAACTACAGACAATTTTAAGTTAATACGAAGAGAATAAAAAACAAGTTCAGTGGTAAAAGCAATTAGGGGGAAATAATAGGAAGGGACAATATCACCACTTTTCAGCGTTTTATTAACGAACAATTTTTGCATATGCAAAACAATTAAAGTCAGTGGCAAATTAGCGAAACATGCCCTTTTTCAACGAAGACCCACTGTATGATATCAGGTTGGAGTGAAATTGCATTGGTCTACTTGAAAAATAGTAACACAAAATCACCTCTTCAGTAAAGTGTCTGGTCACCTGAACCAATTAGGGTAAAGGTACCAGTAGTTGAAACTTTAAGAATAGGAATTGTGAGGCATGATTTATTGTTTAGAAGTAATGTACCGCAGATAAAAAATGAATTCTCTGATCTGTTGGGGTATAAATGGTACGAATAAATTGACATTGTAAAATAAAAAAAAAAACTTTTTTTAAGACAAAATGAGTGAAATTGCTTAATTGTTTACTTTTTATCAGAGTTAGTTTTCAGGTAGCTGCGTTCTATTTGCGCTTTTCAGGAAAGACTTATGGAAAGAATAAATACTATTGCAGAAATGCTTCTCCTTTATTTTTTTCTTAAAAGCGAAAATGTCCAAAAGAATTTCTTAGGAAAGTGCCCACCTCAGCGTATCACCCCTCTGCGGAGTAAAATCGTCCGCCAGTTGTGGGTCTGCTTTTTGAAAACGAACAGTAATAAAAGATTACTATTTTTATTTTGGAGAACTCATTGGAAGTTGTTAAAAAAAATCGTTAAAAATCAATGATCAACGTATGGTATTTTATTGTTTATATTACTTATTACTAGGGATAGACGGGACCCGATATTTCGGGAAATTTTCGGGAAAATTATAATCCCGTTTATCGGGCGGGATTTGCTTTACTTCGGGATTTCTTCGAGACGGGATTTCGCGATTTATTTAAATTCAACAAAAGGCTTAATAATGCTGGGATTATTAATCCTGGCAACTGAAGACTACAATAAATCATTGAGAAATACTCTGGACTATTTATTTTCCTTCTACCTCCCAGTATTACATCAACAACAAAGTGTTTTCGTCATGGAGCTAGCGATCAACCGGCAAAACCAATAAACAACAGACGACGGCCTTCGTGATTTCGACTAGCGACAGACATAAAAATGTTTTTGTTTGTAATTATTATTGTCGTCCATATCATGTTTCAAAACCCGACCAACTATTTCCCATTTACTGAAGGAAGGACAATCCCGTCCCGATGCCGTCCCGATTTTCGGGAGGGAAAAAAAAATCCCGTCCCGTCCCGTCCCGACCTAAAAATCCAATCCCGTCCATCCCTACTTATTACATATTGCTATTATTATGTTATAACGAAATCACATATACAGTATTATGAAGTCAAGAAAAACCTTTTTGAATGACTCTTTACGACGTATTTTATTCATCTAATTTAATAAAGACAAATACATAATTTAAATATAACTTTTTATTTTATTTTTTAATTATAACAATTTCAAGGCAATGTCGTGATCGAATCCTGTTACTTCACGGACTGCTACTATTAGTAATAGACGGATGAAAACTGTGATCATAATCACAGGTTAAAAATCACTGCTATCGGAACATCACAGTATCCCTCATCACTGCTGATAAGTCAGCATTCACAGGCCTGGATTTCCGCCTAGGGGCCCCAGCCAGCCGCCGTATTGGATTTTTTTTTTTGGTTGCAGATTTTCGGGATGGGGGGGGGGGGCGCCAATATCAAGTGCCTAGGGGCCCTGGGTGTTTAAATCCGGGGCTGAGCATTAGGCCTAATGGTGTATTGTTGAAAAGTTAATTAGTAATGTTTAATGTTTGGCGCACAGTTTTAATTATAAACTCAAAATAACCTAGTTCTGACTCGTATTAAATGAGGTCTGGTATCATTCCATAATTCATTTAATAAATTTTCTGTTTAAGATTTTATTGATCAGCAACAACCAGAAAAAAAAAAAGTTATTTTTCGAAATTTCGGGGGACCAATTTGCTATCGAATGAGAAATAAAAACAAAGTATGTAGGACTAATCCATAAATTTGAGATTTAGGGATTGGGGGTGGGGGGCACTCTCCCTATACATCTTCATGTCTACAACCTTAAATATAGTCATGACATAGAAGATTAAAAATATGCATTATATAAGAAGTAAAATTAAAATTTGGTCAAAATATGGCTAAAAAAAATCCCATCAAACAAAATAAAAGAAAAAGCCATCTCACAAAAACACACGATTTCATTTAGAAAAAGCCTTTCCTTTTAGAAAAAGCAGAATTCCCAATTCTTTATCCGAGAAATCTGCAAATATGTCAGAGTACACTTTTTTGTTAAAAGTATGCTGTAAAATTCAAAAGTGGTCAAAATTTGTTGTAAATATCAAAAAAACTCAAAATATGCAGGATAAGAACAGTACAATTTGATTCACAATAACTTGGAAAGCATTTCTATTCCCTAAATAATACAATTGAAGATCAAGAAAAAATTTAGATGTCATAAAATCGGCGTTCTATAAGTATTATAAATAATAGTAATTACAATAATGCGATCTCATCCCATACAGCAACACGATGTTTCTCTACAGCTTCCGTAGTTCTGACAAGTGCTGCCATCTAGAGCCAATTAAAAAAAGAAAACCACACCATTGCTAACCAAAAATTTTGTACTGAAGTGATGTATTAAATTCTTTTATGGGCAGAAGATATAGTTTGACATCTGTTGTTTATTTAAGTGCTCTTTGTATAATTGTTGCCCAAGTGATTTTATATTTAGGTAAGCTGCTAAGTTCCATCATTGAAAATGAAACCTCTTTATCTCATAACTCACGCCCGAATCTTAAATTTTTAATAGATTTATCTAAACTTAATAATGTAAATATCCTCAGTGAAGTTTTATTTTTTAAATAGTTATATCTTTTAAGAGTGATTTCTTGGTTATTCATTTCGTTTTTGTTTTTTGTTTTTCAATTATTTAAGCAACTTTACAATTGAATTGAGTAAGCAAACGAAGGCACAACGATTGTAAATAACAAAGTAATTACATTTTGACAGTTCGATAGATTTAGTTATACTTTTAATAAAAGTATTATTAAAAGTATAATTAAACTTTTAATAATAATTTTATTACCGAAGTCGGAAGTGCTTGTGTGAATTAAATAATTTTAGTGCTTTTATTATTTTAAAAAAATAATATAAAATTCTTCCTATTTATTTTATGTATATACAATTATAGTTCGATCTTTTTTTTTTTTTTTTTTTAGATATTTAATTTAAAATTAAATTAAATTGAAATTAACTGCATAAGTTCTGTATCAACAATAAGAAAGAAGCACAGTGAACTTCATTCATCCGTAATATAAATCTAGACCAACCGCATTCAAAATAAATAAATAAATAACAACTAAATAAAGCATTAAAATTGGTTAATGAAAAGATATTACTTTTAAATGATGGTATTAAGAGATTAGTTTAAATTTTCATCTCTGTTTAAATGGTTATAACAGCATAATAATCATAGGTATGGTAATGAAGTTGAAAAACAATTTCTGGATGTGTGCTTATGTCAAGATCAGTGGCACATTTAGCAAAGAAACTGTCAGCCTTAATGTTCTTACCCCAGAAATACGAAAAATCTGTAAATGAACAAGATAAGGTTTAGAAAAATATTAGCATAGTCACCCAATTAAAACAAAATCAATATGTACCAGCAGGCAAGTTGATTAACTTTTTTTTTTTTACTGAAGAAAGGAGGGTAAAAAAAAACTATATATGGTAATTTAGTATTTGTAAAAAAAAAAAAATGCTACTAAATTACTTCATTAATCAAACTTTCTCAAAAATTATGCAGGAGACGAATCTCTAAATAATTTAATGAGAAAATAAGTTGCTTCATAGTGTACAAAACTTTGAATGAAATCAACTTTTTGTGGCTAAAGTTGATGTAATGAATCAACGATAAAATAATGCCTAAAGGAATAAATAATTAAATAATATTATAATAACAGATGTAAACTGAGATTTAATTTAATATTTTATTTTATTTTATTTTACTTTTTTTTTTGGGGGGGGGGGGGACTATTGAGGTTTGGGGCAGTCAGTCTCATTCTGGCTTGCATTGAAGAGTTTTCCAAACTCTTAGCCTAGTGTGATACTTATTCAATGGTTTTTATCAGCAGTTTCTACGGTTAATTGACTTCTGAGTAGTAGTTGTAGCATTAAAAAGTTTGAAAACTAACTATATGAGAAACATCATTATCCAGTCTTCATTGAATGAATTTTATGATATTCAAAGTAATGAAGTTTAATTTCTGTATATGCAAAGCTTTGCATAGTATGAAACAGTCAAGGCATTTCTTATTCTTTTTCTGAATGTAGAAATTTCAAGTGAATTTAATTATACGCTATAGGTGATTATATTCATTTGTGGATCTAGTACAAGGAATCTTCTTAAAAAATGATGATAAATCAGAGCAAAAAGAAAAATAACATATAAAATAAAGAAATACTATTTTTCGTATTATTGTTTATTTTTGGTTGTGGTTTCTTCTCGAGGAGGTCCCGCTTTCGAGAGCAAGATCCAGAATCCTTAACCTTTCGCACCTTGTGAGTCTGTCAGTGGTAGAGTTTGGCTGGCTGGCGAGTCCTAAAGAGGGCGAAACAGTCGTCCCAGTCTCTCCTCAATGGCAGCTTCAGGTGCGAAATCCTTTTACTTAGCCTTCCTTGGTTATCATTTGTTAAATATTTTCCATTTCATTTTTTTTTTTTGTATATATAAAGAATGTTTGTTATAGGAATGTTCAGTATACAAACTTTCATTTATAATTTAGAGGCTCCATTAAATATATTAGCAATTTAGAGGCTATCAAGTTAATAACACATCTTTTCAATGCCAAATCAGCTGAAGCACAACTGAAGTTTGATCTTTTGGAACTATTCCCTTCTGCTGCCAATTGCAAAAAAATTTGACCAGTTTTTTTTAAGTAGTTTTTGGTAGAGATAGTTACAAAGAATCATCTTATACTTTCACACTTATACACTCATGAAAAAAAAAAGAAAATGGATTTTGTTGATATTTCTGCAGAACACAACCTTTCGAGAAGTTTCATTGAGTTAAATTTCACTTTAGTGTTTTCTAATTATAAGCCAGGCATCAAAGTCAGGTTTGTTCCTTAGAAAATTGTGGACGATGTATTTTGTATTACAGAGCAACTCCACTCACTCCATTATAATTTGCCTGTCCTTAATAACAATTAATCTTTTCAAAATTTTAATCCTAAATTTCATTATCCATCTTTTCATTTTTCACAAGCTCTTCCTCCACATTTATTCCTACCCTTAGGATTCCCTTCTTTAAAGAGTATTCAATATTAGTCTACTAAGATATATGTCTTAAAAACAAGAACTTTACGGATGTACTACTTTCTATTTTATAAACTATCGTATTCACAGCAGTTATTATGTAACATGTATCTAAATTCATATTCATGAAGAAATACAGAAAACTGATTTTTTTTTTTTTTTTTTAAATGAAAAATTTTAAAATTGTTTTCTAAGCTTTTTATTATCTTCATTATTCTTATTCCATATTCATTTCATCCTATAAAATTTAGACTGAAAAGAAGATTCTTTTATACTTTTAAAATCTCTTCTAATTACAAGAAACTATAAATTGAAATGACCTGATACCTTAAAGAGTGGAAACAGTATAATTTGGACAGACGAAATGAATGATCTTGGAATTCCGCTGGTATCAAAGCTTCAGCATTTAGAATAGAAGCTATATTAGTGGTCGGTTTGCCAAAGATGTATGGAGTTTAAATAGCAATAATTCATTTTGTTATAAAAATTTAAAATTTCAGAATTTTCCACAACACTGAGGATTGATAATGAACAGAAAATTAAATAAAAATATAATATTCAGATTGAAATTATTCATAGAAATCTATTAACTGATGAACGTTCTTTAACGTGCAGAGTAAACTTATAGAATAATTTAGAAACACGCACAAATTATTGTTCGTGTTTCTCGTTTATTCTATAAATCTATTAACTATTGAGAGTAAGCTTGTGCTCTACAGGCTCAGTGCAGATTTGAACATGAGCTCTACCTGCTCAGCCCACATAATAAGAATGTGACTGTGTCATCCAGTGATAGCTATTAAAACACATTTTAAAGGAGTATTAACTATTCAGTTAAATCAAAGTTCTGTATAACCATACAATTTGTTACTTTACATTCACCAGCTTCTCTTTTAAGACATGTAAACAAAGAAGAAAAGCTTATTTAAGTTAGTGAAATTTCAAATGCAAAGTGACAAAGAATTCACAAGACAATTAAAGTATTTCATTAAAATCTAACTGAATAAATAACTGACAGGTATCCTCACTCTTCTGATTATTCCTGAGTTTGCTTACTTAAGATTCTATTTTTATTCTTGTACATTGAGGCATTTCATTTTAAAATAAATAAAAAAAATCATTAGAATAAACTGAATTAGCCAAATTTAGTTTTCAATCATTTCTTTCTCGTGGACTTTTTTCTTATTTATTGACTTTTTTCTTTTTATTTGTCTCGAAAGGCTATGTACAGTTATGGTCGGAATCGGAATCGAATTTAAATGGAGGCTGTGGCAGTAGAAAGCCAGAAGAAGAAGAATATTATGTAGGATCACTTAAAAAACAGGTATATATTTTAAATTTTACAATATCCCATTGTTTAAATAGTGTATTATATCTTAGTAGTCAAAAAAATGTTTTAAGAAAATTGAATATAAATTTGTGATTTAGTTTTCATTTAAATTTGTAATTATATAAAATTTATATAATATATTACTAATATATTTATAAATTTTTATAAAAAACTGTTGAAAACTGAAGGGAAAATATTATAGTAGAGCATTCATCTTCAGATTAAATGATGTGAAATATATTTTCAAAAATATAAATATTTTAGTGAAATATATTTACTGGATTCCATGTAATTGATCCATGAAAAGATGGATAAGCTTGTATATAGTAAACAAGATAATCCTGGCCAGAGAGTACTATTATTGAAAGGAATCAAAACAAGAAAAATGTAGAAATAAAAAAATCATAAATAAATGAAACTTAAAAGAACAAAAACAGGTTGGAGGAAATGTACATATATCCTACATGGGTATATTTTCCTCTCGAAATTATATTTTTTAAGGTTATACTTTCTGAAAATTTAATAACTCTGAAAGCTCACGCTAACTTGCAGTTGACGGGAAGTTTTGTTATAAAATCATCAAAAAAAAAAAAGAAAATCGAGAACCAATGAAGGAAGAGGAGTCGAACCAAGTTGCTGTCTGGGCAGTGCTTGCTGTTGTTGCCAGAGTATGGACAAAAACTGCTACTTTTAGCTTTCAGAGATTCTGAAAGAAAAAAAAATATTCAAACTTTTAAACTATAGTTTATATTGTAATTAATATTTTTTTTAATTGCTAGTATCTTGTAGACAAATGTACCTAATTTTAAATTCATTTTCCTTTTATTTTTTCCAGCAGTCACTTTACACTTTTGCCTTAAAACAAAAAATAAATAAAAAAAAAAAAAGCCACTTTTTGCATTTGATAATAAAAATAATAAATTGCAGAGAGAAAGGGTAGAAGATGTACAAGCGTTCTGTGTTTAAACAACAAATTTGCCTTAAATTTATTTAATTTCAAGCTATTTTCATAAATTATATCAAATGTTTTAAAATAAATCAACGTTGTGAGTCTCAAAAAAGAATTATTCCCTAACCTAAATTGGAGTTGTATGAAGGAAGTGACTTAATACGTCACTGGAGGTAGTACTCATTGTTATTTTGGAAAAGACTCACTGGTCAGTTTAAATGATTGTAAGTATAACCACAGTATTTGCCTGTCATATATTATGTTGGGTAGAAAATTAAAATGAATGCATTGCTAGGAACATAAGTGAATTTGCTTATTGAAAGGTTTAATGCGGGCATTACTGGGAATTGACAGCTTTTCAACTTGAATGGGAAATTGACATTCATTGACATCACTCTATTGAATATCGATCCTGGGAATAGTTATGATATCATCTCTGTTGCTTTCCGAAAGAACTTCTGCCATTATTAAATTCAGATGACACTCCTTAACAGCCAATCGTGTGCCATTACAGAGTCCTTTCTTTGGATTGAAATTGCAAAGGAGCATCACAATTGATCCTTTCTTGAGGCTCAGCTGATGAGGTGGCATGCTGGAAAATTTCAGTATGTGAAGAAACTCTGCAGGATAGTTTCGTTCATCACTTGGATCATCTAACACCATTACATCTGTCCTGCAGTAGATGTGAGACTTGATCAGGCAACTTTTTAATCTGTTGCATTACACACACAGAGATACACACATAATTGGAAAACTATATAGTATATTAATTGGTTAGTTTTCATAAAATATTGAGGGCTGTTGTCCTATTTAATGCCATAGTCCTCCCATGTAAATCAGTGTGTTCATTATTAGCAAGAAATAACCCAGGTAAAGTCCAACTGTGGAAGATTCATTTGCTTAACTGGTTTCCTTGCTCCTCATTTTGCTTTGTTTTGTTTTTGTTGTTCTTTATTTTAAAATTTTTCCATTGCCGTTCTCTCTCTCAGGCTTAGCTCAGATCTTGATTTGAAAGCACAAGGAGTTTTAGATCTAAATTGAGTATTTCTTTCTCTCTTCTTTGTTCCTTGAAGATGATAATAATTTGGGAGATGAGCATTTTTTTTTTTTTTTTTCATTTTTTTCCACCTTTACTTCTGTATTTTGTCATCATGACTTTTCCTGTGATGTCATATTATTAACAGAGAATTAAACATTTTTTAGGAGAGAAGAAAAAAAAATCCACATTAAAATTTTAATAAAAAGTTCTTTCCACCTCCCCTTTTTGTTCATTCTTTAATGTACATTCTTTTCTATTATTCCTAGGTGGCCTGGTTAAGAAATAAAGGATCACCATCTGATGTGGTGTCAAAAAGTAATGAACCATTTTTGATACCTCATCTTCCAATTATTTATGCAGTCACTCCCACCTATGCTCGACCTACTCAGATGGCTGACCTTACTCGACTTGCCCAGACCTTAATAAATGTTCCAAACTTCCATTGGATTTTAGTAGAAGATGCAGAGAATATTAGTTCCAATGTTTCATCATTGCTCAGACTGTCTGGAATATCTCATACTCACCTTTCTGCTCTAACCCCACCTCAACATAAACTCAATGAAAATGATCCCAATTGGTTGAAACCAAGAGGAGTCAGTCAAAGAAACAGAGCATTAAACTGGTTAGTAGACACATTCAAGAAAGGACCTACTAATGACATTCTCTATTTTGCTGATGATGATAATACATACAGTCTTGAATTGTTTGAAGAGGTAACTGTTTAGAATTAATCATGATTATCTTAATCTTATTCTTGTAACAATCATGTAAATTCTTCAATTTTTTTTCTATTCAAATTCCTCACAGTTTCATTTCTGAACAAAGTTATTATAATTGTTATTGCTGTAAATACATCAACAACAAAATAATGACAATTACCATTTCACTTAATATTATTGATATGTAATTGCTGCTGTCCCTTTGTACTGAGTATTCATTATCTATGTCCACACCATTACGTGATGAAATAATTGTAGAACACCACTGAAAAATTCCTTGTACTTATAGTTTTGCTGGCACATGCTAATATTTTGTCACATCTTGGAAATGGCTCTAGATTTCTCGTCTCAAGAAATTAGCCTTCATTCAAATTCTCATTTCTTGAGAGTTTAGTTTTGTAAAAACTCAAGAATCTCAAGTTTGCAAAGAAAAATTCTTCAAATAATAATTCATTTTGAGCTAATTTGTGATGCATTGCTACTTAAATTATAGGAAATAAATATATAAATTATTTTAGATTGTCTCTTCAAGTTCCTTATTATATTTTTGAAATGAAAAGTTCTGTTAGTCGTGCCTTTGAGGATAAATGTCAGTGTGAAAGCCACAAATTTGGAATTTTCAGTTACTAGAAAACAATTTGCCTTTTTAATAGTTTTTAAGTTTCCAAAAGCCTCGGGAATTATTGCATTCTGAGATTCAGAAATGCTGTCTTCAAAAGAAAGGCTTGATTAACAAATAAAGTAATAGACTGTTAGTTTTTTTAAAAAAAAAAAAAAACGGTTATTTATAAATATATAATAATAACTAAACAAGATAAGTTACTATATTCATGCTTAAATATATTAATTTCTTTAGCATTAAGATTCATGTGAAATTTATTATAAATTCAAGTAAGTACAAAAACCTAGTCTTAAAATTTCAAATTACTTCTGCTATAAACTAAGAAAATGATTACCATAGAAAAATTCAAGTAAATCATTTGATAACAAGAATGGTCAACTTTATTTTGTCTTCAGTTTATTTTTCTTACAAATTTTGCCAATAATATTTATATAATTTTCTTATTTAAATTGTGTTTATCTACTATTTGATGAATGGATTATCCCTATAGGATTTCCAAAACCAATTTTCCAATTTTTGAGAATGACATAAAGAAAAAAATTCCCATCACTTAACATTGACAAATTATTTTCTTCTGATTTCTCATGAACAATATAATTTTAAAAGGAACATCAGAAAAGCTATATTTCATATTATCTTATAAACAAAAACTACCTTACCACTCATTATCGTTTTGTTTATGTTTTTAATATTCAAAAGTAAAACAAAACTATAATATTTTTTTTCTGCTTTTTTTTTCTTGAGAATTCTTGAGATGAGAAATCTCAAGTTTCGAAAACTAAGAATTCTTGAGAAATCACAATTGCTAGTCACATATGATCCACGCATCACTTCTGTCATTATTACTGTCTCTTTATCATTTGGATATGGAAGTAAAAGTAATTTTACTTCTAGACAATGCCTCTGTACATTGTATTGAGTTTGTTAGATTACATCCTATTGTGAAAATTGTGTATTGCCTCCATGCATTTCATTGCTTACGGAACCAGTGGAACAAAATATAATCATTGTTTTCAAAGCTTATTAATTACATTACTGAAATTGACACATCCAAAATAATCCAGTTTATTTATTTTATTAATAATGATCTAATTTATGGACGTGAAGCAAGCTTTGAGCATGGATTTTTTTAAAGACTTGTTTTCTTGCTACAAAACAATTTGAAACCATAAATGTCAGGAAACAATCTGAGTTTTTGTTTTTTTGTTTTGTACGTTACAAGTCAACAGCCATTATATATATAAAGATGATGAAGCACAGTCAGGTGCTTCTGAAATTTAGTTGTAAGTTATCAATATGTAGGTAACATTACATTTTGTTAGTAATAGAAGAAATATATACAAATATAAATAATAAAGGCTTATATATATATTATACACACACATGTTTGTGAAAATTGCAACACCATGAAGCTACCATTAGAATGGAAGGAAATTTATTACACACATTACTAATAGTGATACAAACAAACGATTAAAGTTTCAGAGCAATGCAACAACAGTATTTTTGCAATGCAAAATCAGTATGTTGTAGAGCCTCCACAAGCTGCAATAAGAGCTGCTTGAGACGCCATGGCATCGAATCAAACAGGCCTTAGATGTGTTCCTGAGGTATCGCCTGTCAGGCTGCTTCTATCCGAGTCCACAGTTCATTGGTATTGGCAGCTGGATGACAATGACTGGCTAGTTGCCGAGTGACCATATCCCAGATATGTTCAATTGGTGACATATTGGGTGAACATGCAGGCCAGGGAAGTACGGGTAAGCTATCTTGCTTTGAAGATAACCTGGACATTTCTGGCAACATGTGGTCGGGGATTGCCTTATTGGAATATGGCTCCAGGAGTGTGATGAAGGAAGGGTATGACTCCGGCCTTCACAACTTCCCTGATGTAGCGGTTGCTGTTGGGAGTGCCCACAATTCATAGCAGCCAAGAGCGCCTATGATGCCCAATTGCTCCCCAAACCATGTCTATCACGATGCCTAACAATCGTGCAGTTTAACACTGGACAATGCAGTCTGGAAATGGTGCTCACTTTGATATTGTCTAATACATATGCGGCTATTATTGAAATCCAGGTTGAAGTGGAACTCGTCAGAAAACACGAAATGGCACCAATCTGCATCTAGCCTGAGGCATCGATGGTTCAGAAATCCTCCACAAAGGAATACATTCTGCACAGCAGAACCGTGGAACCAGACAATGTCAGACGTAATGCAGTGTTCCAACATTGTGCTAACAGTCAAGAAGAAGCTGAATGGTCCATCACTGCCATGCTAATGATCTGTCTATGGTGTCGTCACATTTTGTGGTCTACTTCCAAATTTTTGACTCATCCTGTTCTCGACATCCACAGCTTCCACACTCACATCACTGTCGTGGCGTTAAGCCCCGTACGAGCAGTAATTTCGCGGTATGAAAATCTTCCTTCACGCAAGCCGATCACTCGGCCCGTTCAAACTCCATAGCTTGCTTATAAGGCTCTCTTTGCCAATATGGCTTTCTCAATATGCCAACGAGGCATACTGACTCCATACTGGCTCGAGCTCGAAATAGCTCGGTAAGGCCCGTGAAGAATTTTCTCTGGAGGGCTAACAATTTTTAGATCCAGCCCTGCATACCCTGCTTTACTATATATTTATATGGTTTTGCTTTATTGAGACTGTTAAACATT